>JAOTRS010000026.1:9936562-9969241 GCA_028565755.1 Dinotopterus cunningtoni
TACAATAACTAACAGGATGTAGTGTAAACTGTGCATTTATTCACTGAGGCAGTTTCCATTGCAACAATTGCTAATCAGTGACAACCACAAACACCTCATACTTTAACGCTGCTATAGTGAAACTACAGTCAAAATGTCAAAACACAGGCACTGCTGCAACCGATTGTGACGTTGCAGTGATTAAGGCAAGAAAATGGTTTATTTACTATACAGTAATTGCATTAAATCTTGAAGAGAGAACTTTGTAATAAAAAAAACAACAACTATGAAGCCCCAGCATATATGACGTCAGTTCTTGTAAACAACAGTTTGAAGATGATGCCATAACTCGTTCTAGAAGAGATTATTACACATACCAAGATTAAGTCCCATTAGCCCCCAAAACATATAGCTTAATTAAAACAATAAAACAAGATTTGCCTAACAGATTTATTGAAGTGACCGATGCATGCTTCATTTGTCAGTTATGGTTTCTAAGAATCACTGAGAAAGTAACTAAATCGGCCATACATAAGTCTTCTTTCCATCGAGTCCTTAGTAAAATAGGCTTTTTGTCCAATAAGAGGACAGTTAAGGAGTTCTGTCCAGTCACACGAGAAATGGGTGGATGGATGAATGGATGGATGGATGGATGAGTTAAAACACACAGTGTTAGTATCCAAAGGGTAGGATGAGATGCAGATGTTGAACCAGCGGTGATGATACTGTATGATGAGCAGTGGAGCATTCTGTTAGCTGTTCAGTGCTGTCCGTCTCATTAGGGTTTGTGACTTCTACGCACTCAGAGTGCAGTCATGACTTTGTCTTTGTATTTGACGGACACACTTTTGTTTGTGTAGTCATATGAAGTCTCCAATACCATGTCGCTGAATGAGGGTCTGCCTGCATGGGGTGGTCTGCAGCAGACATAACATGCAAGATACATAAGTAATGTAACATAAGTAACAGAAACATACATGTGAAAAAAATTATGGACTTCGACAGATTTGTGCACATTTAATATAAATGTTAAGTGGAAAAGAATGTAGTCAAGCCCAGATTGATAGTAATAAAAAGTTGGGAACAAAAGTTATTTTTTTTTTAGGGAATCAGTCAAGCTTAGGAAGGAAGAACTGTGATAATAACTCACACTATATATCTTGTTGCTCGATTTGGTCCTACATGCATGCAAAATTTTGCATTTGGTTGTACATTTCAACAAAAAGTCCATGCTCAAACAAAATGTGCAGATAACCCCAGAATTAAATACAGACCTGAGCATTTATCAGTACGCGAGTGTGTGTTTACCTTGGAGGTGGCGGATTGTGGCCCATTTCAGTGGGCTGGATGAAGAGTGGTGGGGTCAAAGTGGGGGGGAGTGGTCTGGACCAAGGCTCCTGACCAATCGGAATGTTGTGCGGATACTTAAATAAATAAATAAATAAATAAATAAATAAATAAAAAAATCACAGACTGAGTAATCATTTATCGCGAGAACTTAAACACACAAAAAAAACATATCTGCGTATCCTTTCCCTCCATCCCACTACACATACTGACAGCTTATATTCCTACAATCTTGTAATAAGAAAGGAAGTGAAGTATACCAGTTTTAAGCCAGGATCAGGACTGGGCTGGGCACTGGAGGAAAGACACACAAAAAAAAACGCTTAGCGTAACAGAAACAGTTAAGCTCTGTTGAAATAGTGATAATGTCGTTCCATTTGCAAGCAACACTAACCTTGGATGGTGGTGCTTTGCTGGAGTAATGGCTGTAAAAAACAAACAGAAACCTAAGAAACTTTCACCACTTTAATAGGAACACCTGCATATTCTTTCATGGCCACAGGAAAAGTGCAGCAACTCAAAACCACCACTCTTAACTCTCAGAACAGACAATGAATGAAACCCAGAGGCAGTGCTAGCTAGGGACGTGCACTACTGTTGTTAGGAATGTTGTTGGTTCAAATACAGTACGACACAGCCAAGCTGCTACACTGCTGGGCCCCTGAGCAAGGCCCTCAACCCTCAACTGTTCAAACCCTCAAAGCGATTAACGTTAGGTGCTCTAGATAAGAAGCATAGATGTAAAACTAACTCCTCCAGCTCAGTGCTGAGTTAATTTTGAGTTACAGCCCGATCCATAAGTATTTGGAAAGTGACCGTTGTGCATCTTTTCACCTCCACAATCAATTATTGTGATTATAAAACTTTCAGCTTCAATTCACGAGGCTTAACTATAATTATGCTTAAAAAACAATAAATATTTGGGATTTTAAAATCATTTTTTATTTTATTATTATATGTTTTTCTACATAGTTCCTATATTTTACAGACTCAACAGCAACTGAATAACTGACTGATTTTGATGTCAGTTTGATAGATGCTTGATGCATCGTATATATACCGCTTTATCCTGTATTGAGGGTCGCGGGGGACCTGGAGTCTGTCCCAGGAGACTTAGGGCACGAGGCGGGGTACACCCAGGACAGGGTGCCAATCCATCACTGGGCACACACATACACACACACGCACGCATACGCATGCACGCATACACACGCGCGCACGCACACGCACGTACGCATACACGCACACATGCTCATTCACAACGCTGATCTGCATGTCTGTAGGACACCAGAGTTATTCTGGTTGGAGGAAACCTCCAGAACGAGGAGAATATGCAAACTCCGAACCAGGACGCTGAAGGTGCAAGGCCACTGTGCCGCCTACTTGCGTTCTGTTTATTAATTTATTATATCAGAACAAATTAAGCAAATAAATAGTCTGGCATTGATCCTAAGAGCTACATTTGCAGTTGTTTGCAGTTCTGGAGAACTTTTTTATTATGTGGCCTAAAGACATGTTGTTGCAGGCCATCTAAAATAATAATACTAATAATAATAATAATAATAATAATCATCATCATAATAATAATAATCCAGACATATTAAAAAGACAACAAACACTTTAGGAGTGATTTCTTTTTCTTAAATGGCTGTATTTTCTAAATGGTTAACGCAATATTTTTGTCAAACTACTTGAATTAATGCTGAAAGGGCAACAGAGGCAAAATCATAAAAATGGTGCCGCTGTCCAAATACTTATGAACCTGACTGTAAGCTGGTGTTCATACAGACTGCAGTTTCTCTAAAGAGTTTCTTTAAACACACCCTTAAGGACTCCTCCAAATACCTACTTTATCTTGCAGTATTATTTATAACACAGACAACTGTTCAGGTAACAGATGTAGAAGATGTGTGCTCCAGGCAGGTCAATAATTTTATTGGCTATTGGAAGTTATATTAGTTGGTTGGAAAACTTGGAATTTTTTTTTTTTTTTTTCAAGATTGGACAAAAGAAAAGTGAAGTAAAGGGAAGGTATTTTCTTGATAGAGAGAAGCATCTGTGCTCTTTGACATGAACAATTCTTAACTTTTTAGAGAAGAAGTGGTAATAGCTATGATTTTCAGTGCTTTTATACTGACCATGTGAGGTAGACAGCTTGACTGTAGTCACACACTTTTTGAAATTCCTTGCTTCAACAGATTTTTAAAGCACATTCATACTCAGGAGCAGAAATTCTGATGGCGATATCGAGTAAAAGAAACGAACGTGCGGTAATGGTGCAGTAATTAAGATGATGTGTTAGTTTTTAACACCAGATTAAATAAAACAAGAGCTTAGTAGTGCATTCAGACATCTGGAGTCTATTATGGTTACATAATAAACTTAATACATTTAATTGCACCAAATAAAGCAGTTTAATTCCTAGAAAGCATTCGGGGTGTCTAGTATGGACATGTGTTATACACTGTCCATGCGTAATGCAAACGGCACTCACCTTTGCCTAGTGATTGTGTCCTTGATGGATATCTTTTGCTCGGTCGTCTCTCGAAAGTGCTTGCCCTCCTGACCCTTCCTGAGTGAGTCGCCTGATACTCAGTCCTTCCACTTAAAAATCCACATTAAAGTTGATGAATGTGTGTAAATGTCATTTAGTTAACAAATGCCGTTTGTGAGTTATAAACAAATCCTCCTGACACTAGGCTGTAATACCTGAAGCGAAAGCGTGAGCCGAGGCGTGTGAAGTCATTGCGACTTGCTTTGTCCTGTGTCGGCTGTCTGAGGCGGAAGAACGCATGGCTCTCGACGGCACACTTCCATAGCTGCTTACACACCACTGAGCTGGAGAGCTGGAAAACAAACGTGTGCTCCTGCTCACGACCCTGTGCACAAACAGACACAGACACAACACATTTCGCATCAAATTATTTATATCACTCACTTATCGTCTATACCGCTTTATCCTGTATTCAGGGTCGTGAGGACCTGGAGCCTATCCCAGGAGGCTTAGGGCACGAGGCAGGGTACACTCTGGACAGGGTGCCAATCCATCACAGGGCACACACACTCACACACTCAATCACACACTATGGGCAATTTGGAAACGGCAATCAACCTAACCTACGTCTTTGGACTGTGGGAGGAAACCGGATTAACCGGAGGAAACCCACCAAGCACAGGGAGAACATGCAAACTCCATGCACACAGAGATGGGAATCGAGCCTGGCTGGGAATCGAACCCAGACCCTGGAGGTGCAAGGCGACAGTGCTAACCACTACACCACCGTGCCGCCCAGATTATTTATATGATATAAGTAATTTTGGGGCATTTTGTGCAAACATATATAGATAGTTAAGGGCTCTTGGCTTCCGTACTAGGTTATATTTGTGCCTCTAAACCTCTAACCTTGTGAGCCTCGGGTAGAACCTTCAGTTGGTTCTATTTTAAAACATATTTGCAGTTTAAACAACAATGACCCTGACCAAGGTACTGAAGATGAATAAATAAAAGCATATGTTATAACAATAGAAGAATATGGTCTTAGCTTCTCCACCAAATTTTAAATCTGACAATTCTTACCCTTGTCCATTAGAACATCAAAACTACCTGATCCCTGAACCTTTTGATGGCTCGAAGTACCAAAGTATAAATTTTGTAAACATATGAGTGCCAATGCATGACTTACCTGGTCATCATCTTCCACCACCATTAGCGTCAGCCTGTTTTTCTTAAAGTCCAGACGTGTGATTTTGGGCCTTAAAATACCATTACAAACACCGTTTTTTAAAATTACGTGCAAGATTGTTAAACACAACACAGGTTTACACAAGAGATTGCATTCTTACCAAAAGAAAAGGCCAATTTTGTTGGATCTTTCAAATACCAGAATTCCTGTTGGGGTAAGACCCAGAGCATAGTCTCCTCCATCACGACCCTGAACATGGACACACACACACACACACACACACACACACACACACACACACACACATATTTACTGTTATCTGATTGTAGCCACTGTTACGATCACAATGAGTCACTCAAGGAAACTTTAAACTGAGAAAACACTATGCGGGTACATTGTAACTGGTATGAGAGCTGAACGTTCTCACCTTCACAAAGTGCATGTCAACTCCGTACATCTCCAGCCACTTACACTTATTTAGAAAGTTCAGCTCTGCCTGTGATGGACTCATCCCCCTGCCAAACACATGAGCGGAAAAAATAATCAATCACACATACTATATACAGTGATCAACCGTAAAAACTACACCAATGCCAGGTGAACTGATCACCAACTATACCCCAGTAAACTGGCGATGGGATCATTGGCACCCAAGGCTCACTCATGCTCTCGGGGAAGAAAGGCCAGCTCGTCTGGTCCGATTCCACAGAAAAGTCAATGCAGCACTAATTGCACAAAAAAAATCAATACTGGCCACGACAGAAAGACAACAGGATACACAGTGCACCACAGCCTGTTCGCCCAAGGTCACAAACACAGTCTCCAAACTCCCGGGAATCCCAATCTGCTCAAGCATCCATGGGATCCACCAGACAAACAAGTCAGATTCAAGGAGACCCAACCCTGCAATCCACAGCACCCAAAGGTTTCTCTGCCAATCTCCACAACCAGAGGTCCAGAGTTGCCTCTGTGGCACAAGCAAACCCGAAACCTAGGTGGTTTTAATGTTATGGCTGATCGGTGTACATACTGTATACATTTAATCAGCCCTAAGATCATATTGTTTAAATGATTAATTTTCTTCCAGCGCTTTAGGTTTCTTCCAGCGCTCCCTTCCTTTCCTTTCTACGAATTAGTATTTTTTTTTTTCTAATCACAATTCATCAACGGGCGTATTTTGGGATGTTATTTATGTACTTTTATTTAGCACATGTGTTGGAACAAAGTCTAATTTTTTTTAACATTTCAAATATTTATTATAATAAATATAATATTATATATAATAAATAATTCTTGTGCTGTACATTAATATTTGATCCAAAACCAATTAACTTAATATGAAAGCACACAGCCGAGAACTTGACGGTTAGAGTTTTTGCTTAAGGAACTAACAATGGCTCTGGCAGGGCAAGAATTTAAAGTTATGCTCACCAAAAAAAAAAAAAAGTTTCACTTCTCAAACTAGTTGTAAAACTAGGTGTAATTGAACTATTCAAGGTCTGTATCTGCAAAGAAAAATAAAGAGGCACGGTGCATCTTTGTGATAGTGATCCTGAGTGATCTTACTGTGATAAACCATACACAACAAAAAAGGATCAAAGACAGCATTCCGTGCAGGAGTAGAGCCATAACCAAGAGTGTCAGGGGACAACGCCTACCAGTGGGCCAGGTAGACAAACAAGACAGATAGACAAAGCATCCAGAAAGTCCAATTGCCAAAAGACAGGGAGAAACGACTAGGCAAGACAGGACCAGTACTGTACTGCAACACTGCTTTCTCTGCAGATCAGCACAGACACCAAGGTAACACCCCCCTCTTAGGTGGAGACATCTATGAATAATGCAGCTTTAGAGATATTCTACAGAGTACTCCTGAGGAGGACCTGCATGAGGATGAAGGGCATGGAAGAAGAGAGGGTTGACAGTTCTGTGGAGCCTTTAAAGCACTGATTCTATCACATTATTTTTGATAATGTTTGTTTTAAACATTATCAGGAAAAAGGTTTAACAATCAACAGCGCTCATTACAGTGAGATGCTTACTGAAGAACTGAAGTCTACACTTTTGATGGATTAAAGTCAGAGGGTGGGTCAAGGGTGTAGTGATCTCGCATGAGAATGCACATCTGCCTAAGTTAATTAAAACAAATTCGTGCAGATAATTTTTGACTCGGCCTTGTGCTTCGCAGATCAAAACCTTTGCATGAGGACATTTAACAGCACAACAGCTCGAGGTCTCTAGAGTGTAAAACTGTAAGGTACTTTCATGGTGGATCGCCATTTAGTGCAACGCTGTGATGGTGTATGACTCACTGTCTCATTACTCACTCAAAAGCTCATGCTTTTATGACGCGAGTAAAGAAATCATTTCAAATAATTGTTTTCAGTAAAAATACATCAAATGCAATAGGATTTTAAGATAACCTATTCTTTCCAAATTCACAGAGTTGTTTCCTGTCTGCCCTCTGGCTGGTTGTGGTGTTGATGACTCTGTATGAAATGTGGGTTTTGCCAAAAAGTGCAGGAACTGTGAAGTATCTCATGATAACGCAGTATGAGAATTGAAAATCCTGAACTCCTTTTTGGTCTATGAGGTTATTAATGTGCTTTTTGGATAGAGGGTCATAAGGTCATTAACCCTTAGGGGTCGTGGGCATCGTCGACGATGCCTATCTTTTTTTTTTCGCTTTGTAAATGTGTATTTTTAGAAAATATGTAAACAAATGGTAGATGATTTCCTTACCAAAAAGTGTATTGCCAAATAAATGTTTGTTATTAAATGAATGTTAAAAAAAACCAAACAAACACAAAAGTATGTCCCACGCGATGGAGACCCGCCCCTGCGCTTAGCATTCCATTCACATGCAAGTTTTATGTAAGTAAATGCATAAAACTTTTAAAACTTATAATTTTTGCATTTTTTTTTGATGGAGTGGTGTGCTAGTGCTATGTCCTTTTTGTGATCTGAGTACATTATGACTGCTCACATCGGCCCGTGCTTTCACTTTGCAAAAGGAGGCGTCCTGATCAAAGGGGAGATAAAAGCGCGCGCTGATATGAAAAGCTTTATTTCGGTCATAAAGAGCGCACAATGCATGTTGTCTGTGAACGCCTATAATGTGTTTGTGAATACATCTTCTCTCTGTGCAAATGTAAAATAAGCTTGTAAACCCTGGGTGTGTGCTTTTACTTTGCAAAAGGCAGCATTTTAATAAAAAATGTAGATGAATGCGCGCACCAATATGAGCAGATTTATCAATAGAGATCAATAATAGTACCCCAGAAATTAAACAAATATATAATCGCTATATAAACGCGGTCTTTTGCAAGGCCAAAAAAACTGCACGCCAATGAGAGCAGCTTTATTTCAATCATAATAAACCATACCATATTTTTGCTGTTTTTTTATTTTAGTGCTCCTAAGAATTGCAATTCAATGAATGTTTCAGAAACTATGCTTTGTTTTTTGTTTCTCTCCCTGACCTCAGTGAACTCTGTGTATAGGTGTGAACAGCTAAGACATCAATAGAAGTCCTGTGGAAGCCTGATGAGGCAGGCGGCAATAGGTCTTACATATTTATGAAAAGTCGTGGATTATTCAGTGAAACAGAGGCTCTGCTTAAAAAAAAAGTTAGGTACACAAGGTTATTTTCAATTTTCACCGTTTTTCTGCTAGAGTTTGAAATTGTATTTTCTTGTAAGTGTACTCTGGCGTAAGTTTAACAGTCATACATGAATTTAACATACTTACATCAGCCAATTTATAAAATCCCAGTTTCTGCTCTATGTAAAAAAGTGAAATGTTGCCAATTCAAGTTAGAAGTTGCTCTTGCTGCTCTAGTTGGCTTCGCATGACCAGGGAAGTAATTTTTGTCAAGATCACGGACCTAGTTTGAAAGTGCCTTAAGATGCATATGGCCACTAATAACAGTCATATGTTCTACTCTGTCCGCCCCATGGATCGGTGGTGTTGTGCATTCTGAACAGTTTTTTTTTCTCACAATTTACTGTAAAGAGTGATTATTTGAGCGATCATAGCCTTACTGTCAGCTCAAACCAGTCTGGCCCGTCTCCTCTACTGACTACTCTAATCAACAAAGTGTTTCTGCCAGCAGAAGTTCCACTCACTGGATGTTTTTTTTCTCCCTCCACACCATTCTGTGTAAATGCTTGAGACTGCGATGTGTGGTAAATCCCAGCTCATCAGCAGTTTGAGTTTCTGAAATACTAAATCCAGTCTGTCTGGCACTAATAACTATGGCTAAATTGAATAATTGTATGAATGGAAAGGTGTATTCCTAATTAAACCACCAGTGAATATAACCAAAGATGAATACACACACATACATAGTACATATAATAGTCGGGCACAGCATCATGACCACTGACAGGTGAACTGAGCAACACTGATCACCAACTATACACAGGTTTCACACTGGTTAAAAGACCATGGGTACCCAAGATCACCCATGCTTGCGGGGACCAGAAAGCTTGCCCATCCAGTTCCATCCCACAAAAGAGCCAATGTAGCACAATTCACCATAAAAGAGTCAATGTTGTCCATCATAGAAAGATACCAGAAAACCCAGTACATCACAACCTGCAAGGAGCCCTGGCAGGCAATGAGCCCAAAGCTGACGATCCAAACACTCCAGATCTTCAATCTGATCGAGCATCTCTATGAGAAGCCTTAAACGAGTCAAAGTCAAAGCATCAAAGTCTGATCCACAGATGTCCCCCCCTCAATCCACTGCATCTATAGGGTCCACTACCAATGTCCTGATGCCAGACACCACAAGTCTTTTCACCACAAGTGTGTATATTTTCCAATATATAAAGTGTGTGTGTGTGTGTGTGTGTGTGTGTGTGTGTGTGTGTGTGTGTGTGTGTGTGTGTGTGTGCACACCTAGTACTATGCATAGGACTTAGGCAGGTGTGAAAAATGCTGTAAAGGAAGAATGCTTTCAAAAATAGAAGTGTTATTAGTTTATATTACCCTTGCACACAGTTTTTGAAGGAACTCAGCAGGCAAGTTCTTCTAAACATCTTGAAGAACTAACCACAGACCTTCTGTGGATGTAAGTAGGGTGCCTCAAATCTTTCTGTCCCTTTTATGTAATCCCGGACAGACTCTTGAGATCATGGCTCTGTGGGGTCCAAACCACCACTTCCAGGACTCCTTGTTCTTCTCTACACTGAAATAGTTCTTAATGACATTGGCTGTATTGTTCGGGGTCGTTAACCTGCTGCAACTTTCCGCAGAATGCATTTGGCTCCAATGAGACGCCTCCCTGATGGTATTGCATGATGGACAAGTTGCAGAATGCAGACCCAAACTTGCAGGGAACCTCCACAATGCTTCACGGTTGCCTGCAGACGTTTCTAATTGTACCGCTCTACAGCCTTACGGCAAACGACCTGTTACAGCCAAATATTTTACAAACAATTTTTACTCAGCCCAGAGCACCTGCCGCCATTTTTCAGTACCTAGGTTCCTATGTTTTCATCTATAGTTGAGTCGCTTGTACCTTGTTTCCACATAACAGACCTTTGGGCAGCAACTATTCCATAATATATTTTGACCAGAATTCTCGGGCGTACCTTTGTCTTTAAGGGTACCTGGGTTTAAGTACCCTTAGATAGGTAGATAGGTTTAGGTAGTTTAAGGTGGGTTGAGTGTGTACCTGGATCTCATTGGTTTTTCGTAAGTTTCTTTCACTGTTGGACATCATCAGATGCATCTTTCATCTGTTGCATGTTCATCTACTGTTCTCAACATTGCCTGTTTCTTTGTACTTCTTGAAAATCACTTGATCGGCACATCTTAAAACCCCAGCCTGCTTTAAAATCGTTGGCTGGAAGAGACCTTGCTGACCTTGTATTTTGTTGCTGTGTTCAGTCTTGCCGTGGTGTATAACCTGTGACATGAAACTGACGTCCACAACCTCACCTTAGTAGCAGAGTTTGGCTGTTCCTTTCCCCGGTTTTAAGCTTCTTACACAGCTGTTTCTGTTTCAGTTAATGACTGTATTTCAACTTACAGATGAAAGTGATGAACATAAGCACCTGCTCGGTACAACTGGTTAATCATACACCAGACTCTGATCCTACACATTCCCTGATTTTATGCAAGCGTAAGAACCGATGCACCAAACATTGATTTGATTTAGGTTTTTCTTTCGTTTGTTCTTCAAAATCATAAACAATTTAAATATGTATATTTGAAAGCAGTCTTACTTTACAGCATTTTTTCATACCTGCCTAAAACCTTTGCACAGTACTGTATATACACATACATATATATGCAATAAGAGAGATTAAACTTGTAATCACGTCAGAGGCGGCTAAACAGTACGCGTTTCAGCGGTGTAATCAAAACTCCACGGAAAATCTCTTTAGGGAAATCTTTTTGGCTCGTTTCTGTCAGCAGGATTACCATGGGGTCAAGAGGGAGGTTTTAATCTGACGCTGTGTGAATGACTGTGCCACGCTTAAATCAGTGCCAGGGACACTCACCCACACACAGCCCAAGACAAACACACAAGTCATTCAGACATCTTTCAAAGCTCTAATGATAACGTATTGGCTGACAGAAAGTCCCAAAACGTAGACTTCTTAGCTCACCTGCACTCCGCCCATTTGCGGTAAATGTCCGCCTCCATGATCTCCGTCTGGTTAGGTGAGAACCGAAACTCTGACACCAACAGAGGAGTGTGTTCCAATGGGTCGCAATCTCCCAACTCACCTGCACAAGACAGGCACACACAGGACGGAGAGGTTGGAACAACAGCACACACTATATTGTAAATACACCAATGCAAAAAAAGAATTGTACACACCTAATACCCACACCCAAATACATGTACATATACACACACTAACACACATATAAGGACTCACTCTGTAGGCAATAAGCCCCAAGATCCACAGATACATCATATGGACACTTTAATCTGCTCAGGGAAAAGGAAAGGCTTATTGATGCATCAAATGGCTTGTTAACGTTTTATTAAACCAGACTTTATGAACATAAGGCAAAGTATAAGAAGCCAAGAGAGTGGCTGATAAAGACCCAGTAGACATACAGTATCTCTCTCTCTCTGTATGTATGTGAGACAAGAGATGCCGCTGGAGAAAGAATAAGTTATAAGAAAGAGTGTATCCCATGTGTGGGAAAGTGTGTCGATGTTCTTAAATTAGAAACTAGTGTTGGTTCTCATCACAGTTCCTTTTATTAAAAGAGCAGAGCAGCTCCCAGGGGATCAGACCCACATTAAGACACTGAAACTGAGCTTGTACTGGACTGTAGCAGAAAGCAAGACCTTGTACGTGTGCGCCTGTATTCTTACATGATACTGTAAACAATCAGTTATTCTCTATCGCACTTTTACCACCACTCTGTGGAAATTTGCATGAATAGGAAGTCGCTTATCGCTATCCCACTGCCACAACCTGAATCACACTTCCCAGATTTAACATCACACTTAAGCGTTAAATATCATTGATGGTTACATGAGGAGAAGAGACTACAAAATACAGTACAGAAGAGTTATTACTATAGTGTGTGAAAGCAGTTCTTACTTGCCAGACAGAATGTCTTGTCTGAGCTGCAGCACGAAAAGGTACCTATGAAAAATTCAGTCAGTTAGAAGATCACAGCGCAACAGAATTTTCACTTCATTTTTCTTAGTGGTTATTGTCCTTGATTAACAGTGACGCTATACATAGGAATAGCTGCAGATTTTTAGGTTTATGTACGGTAACAACCTCAGCAGCAACCTCATTTCCCCTCTCGTCTGTTCCAACCACTCAGCATTCAGCATCACCAGTATACTAATCACCGGTCTGATCATCTGTCATCATCTGCACCTGTTTCTCTCTGGTTCATGTCTTACGTTAGATGGTTTTTATGCTTGTATGATTCATAGATCACTGATAAAAAAAATTAAAAAAAAACATTCCTCTGAAACTAGTCAGGTACAGAAACTGGACTGAAAATAAGATTCAAAAAATGAAAGGCAAAAAAAAAAAAAAAAAAAAAAAAAAGTAATTCCGGAGCCCTGGAGAACTATTCCTCAAGGCTAGATTAAAAATATAAACGTCTGGCTCTTTGGAAGCAAAATCTGAAGAAATAAGGTGGGGTCTAGACATTTGAACAGTACTGTATATATCCAAGCTTTGACACACACAGTAACTATTCAAATAGATACGTTTTTCTACAACTAACACAGCATACTGTACTGTATTAAATCTGTCCTGCTCTACTTTTTACCTCGTGAACTCCTCATGAAGGTTATTGGGCTCAGAGGAGTAGAACTTCACCCTGAAAAACAGCCTGTATGGAGGGCCGTCTGAAAGAGAGAGAGAGAGAGAGAGAGAGAGAGAGAGAGAGAGAGGAGGGGAAAAGGTAACCAGAAGTGGGAAAAAATGTGGCTTATTAGTGAACGAACACAGTGTAGACATGCGACATGCAACAGAAAACCATTTGTATACTGAAAAGTAAAAAAAAAAATGTAATAAATAAAAAAAATAATAAAAACCCAAGGCCACACTAAGTTGTCATAGAGACACGTCAGTCCGCTGACATTTTCAGTATGACTCAAGAGCAATCTGAAGTCAGTATAAAAGAGAAGTGTGTAAAAATGTAAAAAGGCAAACAGCAATTTCTTGATGTGAGATGTTGAAAAGATGTTTAGATTTTTTCCCCCCAAATGTTAATAAGTAAATGACTTGCAAACCTTAAAGAGCAACAGAAAAGTGATCAAAGGAATATGTGTAAATCTCATGCATAGCCCAGGGCATCTTGCATGTAGTCATTAAATAAATAAATAAAAATGCTCAATATGTCAATCATTATTATAACCTGAGACCTGGTGAGTAATGGAACCGACCTTCTCATTTTACCTTGATGGACAGTGAGAGTGCATGTTCCATAGGTAATGTTTAAAGCTATAGATTACTAATTTCAGATGATACTGGGAAGTTCGAAACATGTTTTTTTGCACGCACTCTCGCACGCACTCTCGCACGCACTCTCGCACGCACTCTCGCACAAGTCAGGCATGTACACTGTTTGGCAAAAAAAATAAATAAATCATCACACACTCCAAGAGTTCATTTGTTCACCTTCAACTTTGTTTACAGCACACAGTTTGGTGGCCAGTTCATGTGTGAAAATGATTCCTCGTCCCAATGCAGATTATTGCAGCCCAATAATTTGTCCTTTCTGAAATGGCGATTTTAAAAGGTACACAGGCTTGATTTATTGCTATAAATATAAATTGTGATTTACGTGCCAGTCATTTCAATTTCTCACCAGCTACCAGCAGTGGGTGTGTCTTTGCATGGGCTAATAGGACTGGCTTCTGCCCCATCCACAGAGTAAACACTCTTACACCCACTCATAACACATCACCATGGCAACCAAAGATAACAAGCAAAAGGACATCAGACACCTGCTATGACCCAACTGTTCAACTTTATAATACCTTTGTGTGTGTGTGTGTGTGTGTGTGTGTGTGTGTGTGTGTGTGTGTGTGTGTCTGTGTATGTGTTAAGAACTTACATGTAATCTGCTTTTTTATGGGTTTGGCGGCATCCAGCCAGTGCTAAAGGAGAGAGAGAAAGAGAGGTTTAGCACGATTGCAGCGGGAAAGTAAATTGCTGTTGCTCTGATTGATGTGCAGCGGCTCCATCACACACACACTTTTAGACTCAAGTTCAGTTCCTCCTTCTCTTTCACACTCACACACAAGCCTAATATAGAATAGCACTTACCACAACCTGCTCCGGATCCATGAACTGCAGTCCAAAATAATCAGCCTCAACAAGGTCCAAATGATACATGATTTGATCAAACAGGTCCTGTCCCTTTGCATGTTTCTGTCACAAACAAAATTACAGAAAGCTAAGCATAAATCTGGAGTACGACACTGCTTTTAAAATGTTCAGCAGGCTTTTGTGGGGTCTGGAATAACCTGCTTGCATAAGCCACAAACATTTACATGACTGCATGATGGCACCTTCCTGACGCACCATTCAAAGGAGAACAAATGAGGCAGGATTCAAATGAACCAAAGCACGAAAAATATGACAGGGAGTTTGTTATCCGCAGTAATGAATCAAAGTTGCACTATAAGGATGCAATTTAAATAAGAAATTGGAGGAAAATCAATCACCGATCAAAAACTGAGATTTAGATTGGACTTAAAAACTCGGATTTAATTAGGATTGATTCTTATTGCTCATTATTTGTTAATTAAATACATGACACGGGTAGAAAAATACGAGCTGAGCTCACAAAAGGTCCTCCTTTTTAGCTTGTTCATTTAATTTAATTGCCTTTTCATGGCATCTGTGTATGATCAAACCATAAATGTGATCTAATAAATCCTGGAACAGCCCATGACTCACCTTACTGATGTATGGAATAAGCCAAGTTTTAGGATCATCTTATTTATGATCAGTTCTTTTAAAAACATGTTAAGACCTCCTAAAGCCCAAAGAATCTGCAAGATTACCACCCAGGCACACTACGCAATCTGTATGTTTTTTTTTTTAAACATGTTAAGACCTCCAAAAAGTCCCGGATGCTGGTGAACAACCCAAAATAACTGGCTTCCTGTTGAGTAGAGTCCATGACATGCATAGTGAAAATTGTTCATCTAAATGAGCTCCAATGGTAGTAATAGTGCTTGGGCCCTAATAATCCTACAAAGAGTTGTACTCGTGAGAATCTCCCACGGACAAGTTGCACAGATGGATGGATGGATGGATCCAAAAACAAACAAACAAAAAAAAAACAATGGCTCACAGCACAAAATTTAAGTATAATGGGTTTTTCGAGTTAAACCAGGGCTTTTGATTGTTTAGAATAACAATTAAAATCCAAAGTCAAGGTAGAAAGTTCAGTATGCTTAGTATGCTGGAGCCATGATCAGACTGCATGCATTACATATGAAAATGTAAGTCTTATGTAAATGTGCATTGTATCCATGTCAATAGTGTCCATTATGCAGTATAAATCACAGTCTTATTACATTATACTGTACCAGATGGAAGTAGTGGTATACTACCTGATAAAAACACAAAACCTCCCACCATAATGTCCACTTTAAGCTGTGATTGCTTGATCCAGCAGCATTGTTCGTGCATCACTGATACTGGGGTGTGACCAACACACAGCCTAGTCACCCAAAGTTTAAGTAAGCTAGTTAGCTACTCTAAAGCTAGCCAGCTACAATAATGCTCTGGTTGAAGGGAAAAGATTTGTTTTGCATGCATAGAACTATGGGCTAAATGAAAGGGCTAGCCCAATGGTTCTGGTTAGGGTTGGCCGACAAATTGATCACAATCTTATAGCACTGTATATTCATTTATTTCCTAAATCATTTCACAAGTTTCTACAGTAAACACAACAAACAAATTGGTGAACCTACTGATGAGCAATAACAATACAAGCACCTGCCTAATATTGCGTAGGTGTAATATCTTGCGTCATCAACACAACTCTGAACCATTTAAGTCTGGACTCCACTAAACCTCTGAAGGTGTGCTGTGGTATCTAGCACCAAGGTGTTAGCAGCAGATCCTTTAAGGACCGTATGTTGCAAGAGATCAGACAGAGATTCATGGATCAGACATGTTAATCCAGCACATCCCACAGATGCTCAATCAGAGTGAGATTTGGGGAATCTGGAGGCCAAGTCTACACCATGAATTTTTGTCATGTTCCTGAAACCATTCCTAAATGATTTTGCAGTGCAGCAGGGCGCTGGTGGGTGCTATGTGTCAAAGTAACATTTATGTGAATGCCAGGACCCAAAGGTTTTCAGCAGCATATTGACCACACAGTCATCACGGGCATGATTTCTTCTCATAGTTTATCCTGAAGCTACAAAGGCAGACACCCACTTATGAACAAAATGTAAAAGAGAATGTGTTCATCAAACCAGGCCACCTTTTTCCGTTGCTCAGTGGTCCAGTCCTGATGATCAAGTGTTCATTGTAGAAGCTTTCACTGTAAACAGGAGTCTATCCAGTCTGTGCCTATGCAGCCCCATACCCAGCAAGCCGTGACTCACTCTCTGGGTCAGCCTTTGCTTCCCATGAGGATTAATAAGACTTGGACGGCCATGACTCGGTCTCCAGGTCACCGGTGGTCCTTCCAAGGACTACCTTTGGAGGTTCTAGGTTAGGTTCTAACCACTGCATACCACAAACACCCGGCATTTTGGAGATGCTCTACTCCAGCTTTTTAGCCAATCACAACATGTCCCTTGTTAAACTCTTTCAGATTCTTATAATTGACCACTTTTCCAGCAATTTTCCACATTACCTACCAGAACTGACTGTTAACTTGCTGCCTAATATATCCCACCTCTTGACAGGTGTCAATATAAGGACTTAATCAATGTTATTCACTTCACCTGTCAGTGCTTTTGATGTTATGGCTACTCGGTTTATTCTTGTTGCTTTATGGTAAAATACAACTAAAGAAAAAGTATAACAAGAGACATCATGTAAAAAAAAAAAAACATATTTTCAAGCTGCTTTTGATAATGTGCACTTTTATGCACGTTTAATAGGGTAAACTATTATTACTAAAAGGGAAACAATACATGGTGTATTTAAAAATGTTTAATTAAAAATTACATCACTCTAAATGTCCTATTAATTGAAGTATGAAAATGAAGATGAGTGACAAGTGAGTAAGTATTTAAATGTTTAAATACCGAATACATAGGTGGTGTTTTATGTTTTATTATCTGGTTCAAATTTGCTCCTCATGTTTAAGTGTTTTGGTATTTCTTGCACACTTCTCAGCATTCTATGTACAGGCACAGCAGTGTTGCAACTCGTAACAGATATGCTCATGAGCCATTCTCAGGATTTTTGCATAATCTTTGGGTGTTTTTTTGTGTTAAAAAAATCTGTTGTGCTTTCTTAAGGTGCCAATCATGCTGTGCCAACCAAACTCCATCAGCTTAAATGTTTTCAATAATGCAGCGTATTAGAAACTGTACTCATTCATTTATCCTCTCTCAGTATCTCTCTCCTGATTGGCTGCACTCCCACCAGACTCTATGTAGCTGCACGTCTTTTGTGACTGAACCTGGGTTGTGATGACCTTTGACATATCTGAGCTGGTTTAAAAATGCACTGCACTGACCCAACACCTGTTAAAGTGATTTACTTTTTATAACATTACAAGACTGTAAGGATGCTGACAACAAGATCATAAAGCTTATTTCCCCCCCCCTTTAAAATCACATTTATTTTTATTTCTAACATGATTTTTGAAATGTCTAGACATTAAAGCTACATAAAAGGAATGTACTGTAGCTTCTCTGTTATTACAGAAACACAAACAGTCTGGCTGAATTCATTCACCCATAACGGCCATGAGATTTATTTAAGTACATTGCATCTCCAAAAATGGGTATACTGTTTTTTTTTTAAAATAATTTAATTCAAAAAGTAAAACTCTCATAATCTAGATTCATTACATCAAGTAAATATTATTAACATTTCATAATATATAATAAGCTTTATTTTGGCTGCTCCAATCAAACAGTCGTCACAGCAGACCATACAATCCGCACACAAAGGTTTTACCCCAGATGTCCATTTTGACGCAACCCTCACATTTTTCTAACTGTGCTTGGCACCAGCACTCCACAGTGGCTGGGTAGTATGGGGTGTGACAGCTGGGCTAGAACCCGGATCCTCTGATCCTCAAATCAATAACCTAGAGCCTTAGCCGCCTGCCCACTCACCTATTTGATAACATTAAATATTAAATATTATATTATCAAGCCTTTTTTCAACGATTATGACCTACAGCATATGAAAATCTAAACGGTTGAAATAATATATAAGAATGATCAAAAAAGGATTTACAATACAGAACTATCCAGCTTCTGAAAAGTATGACATTTTATGGCCTCAATACTTGGTCGGGACAGGATCAGGATCTGCAAGACCAGGTTGCTTTGATAGCAGCCTTCAGCTCGTCTGTATCGTTGGGTTGGGTGTTTCCCATCTTCCTCTTGACAGTACCCCATAGATTCTCTATGGGGTTCAGGTCAGGCAAGTGGCTGGCCAATCAAGCACAGTAATACCATGGTCAGCACAGCATCAATTAGGCAGTGGTAGGAGGTGGAAAAGAAATCTTGCGGAAAAAGGAAATTGGTATCTCCATAAAGCTTGTCAGCAGACAGAAGCATGAAGTGCTTTAACTACTTGGATTCTGTCCCTCTCCATTCTTCCTCCAGACTCTGGGAGCTTGATTTCCAAAAGAAATGCAAAATTTACTTTCATCTGGAAAGAGGACTTTGGACCACTGGGCAACAGTCCAGTTTTTTTTTTTTATATCTCAGGCAAGACACTTCCGGTATTGTCTCTGGTTCAGGAGTGGCTTGATATTTAGAATGCAACAGTTGTTGCCCATTTCCTGAAGGCTCTTGAGGTACTGACTCCAGCCTCACGCCACACGTGATGCTCTCCCAAGTCGGGACCAAAGAAACACTCTTGAAATATTTTCTTTTTCACAAATTGTCATTAGCTGTGAATAGCATCCTTCAAAATTATCTTAGTAATCCAATAGCTTCCAAACAAAAAATCCACTAAAACCTGCCTAGCTCCTGTTCTAGTTCCAGAAACAAAAAATTAATTACCTTACCCACGTAAATATATCTTTAGCAGCTAATATTATAAACCTTATTAGCAAGACTATAAATAGTTGTAGAAAACCTGTTAGGTGTCAGGTTGGCAGCTTGGAGGCACTGGACTACACTAGTCACATGCCTGTAATTATATGTTCCTGTTTTGAGTTCTGATTTTACTGTATGCAGTAATGAGCTTGGGTCGGAAAACCAGAAGTAAAGAGGCATTTCTGGAAGTATGCTGCTGATACACTAGCTTAAGCCTTCCCCTACCTTCTTTTGTGGGAGACCTGCCATGCGTTGGTCCAACTGGGCCTGGACAGGGGCTTTACTTCATTACCGAAAGAACAGAGCATTTATAGCGCAGCTGTAGCCATGTGAGACAAGCACCCCAGCCATGCTCCCACCTAAACTCAGGAAAATTTGTAAAAAATAAGCTGAATTTCAGAGAAGCTATGCATATTATGTGTTATTCTTTTATATGTAGTATTGTGTAAAGAAAAATAGTCCTAAACTGCTCTCCTACTGGTTGACTTGATATCTATCATTTAGTATTCAGACATAATACTGATTCCCTGTGTTCCTGCATCCAATACTCCGTTTGCCTCATTCATCCTGCAGTATGACTCCTATAACTTTTGCGGCCCTAGAGCCCTTCCAGATTAACATAATTCCCACAAAAGTTGGGAGTAATCTCTTTCATCACTTGTGATAATTAGACATAACCATAACAACCTTGATATTACCTTATACATAGTAATCTCCATCATAGTCACATGACTTTAATAGACCCCCAACCATGAGAGAGCCATGAGCCTAGTGAACAAATCACATGCATGTAACGTCTCCCCATATTCACAAATTTGCAAAAAGACAAAACCCAGGCCTTACTGGTGTAGTTTCGTGTGTGACGATTGCCCAAGGCATGATTTAATAAGTGGTTTTTAGTACTCAATATAAAAGTCAAAATATGCCGTAATAGTGATGGGGTACATGAATCAGCAGGCACAGTAGTCAATAAGTTGCTGTTTCAGTCATTAAAGCTTTGTGCAGGAAGAAATAGATAAATTGGTCTTAGTGCTGACAGCTATCACTGACTTAAATTGTTACATTTCTATGGCCTATAGGTTTTAACTAAATAAAAATATGAACCTAATATAATACAAAATTCTGCATTCAAATGAATGATTATGGCAGGAACTCTGCTTTTGCTGAAAAAGTCTTCGATTTAAATAGAATGTGTGTGTATTATCAGTATGATATCTATATCAACAGATCCTTTAGTCTTTAAACAGTGTGTACAGATTTAGAAGAATATTTAAGAATATTATAGGCTATGGGCCAGTGTTCTGGTTACCTTGTAATCATATTAAGGAAACGTAATGTGGTAACCTATCTATAAGCTGTTAGATAACATTTTTTAAATATACCGCATTGTCAAATATTAGCAACATGAAATTTGGACACTTTGGACACTCTGGGAAGTGCCGGAGTTTCCCCAAAGCCCCTGCGGGCACTTAAAGGCCTCTTAGGAGCAAAGGGTGGATTTCTGGCCGTAGGGGGATAAAAAGCAAATTGACAAAGCACATTGAACCGAGGCACTCAGAGATATAAAGGGATTTATAAGAGGCTCTTTTTTCGAGAGGCGTTCATGTCAAACCGGGACTTGTGCAGACATTGTGAATGAAGTTGTAAAACCGATTGACAATTACAGAAGACTTCAAGCACAATACAGTGATGAGACTTCTAACTGCAGTAAAACCTTGAAATGGTACAGATGTTTTACTAAGGGCCCTATAGCTGAGGACCCCAGCCGAGGTGGCTTGGAGCCCATTGCAGTCTTTTCTGTGAACATTTAGCAAATGCAATACCAGATCCTTGAAAAGTGACATAACTTGTCACAATCATGTGGAAGAGACCCATTTGTCTGTGGGACCTGCACACCCTTATTGACAAACACCACTTGCACACTACAGGAATTTGGCCGGGAGACATATTCCATACAGTGTTGACCTCACTCCAAGCCATACCCATAATTCATCCACATTATGCACATAATCTACTTTAAAGGAGTTCCTGGGAGGCTGGTGTTCCAAACATGAAGTGGAAAGTCTGATCATGGCTTACTGAGAAAACTTTATACCTTGATGGTATCCAAGCACTACTGAAACGCTGGGATGAGTGCATCAGTGTAGCAGGGGATTATATAAAGAAATAAAGAGAGTTTTTACTCTCATAACTGTGTTCTGTTATTCTGCACAATTAAAAATTTTGGTCGGACTCGAACACCCACATAGTTCCTAGAAGTGTTAAACGTCTGCAATTAAAACCTACTGTATATGGCTTTTCTACAGCTACACTAATTGAACAAGATTGAGAAGACCAGACGGATTTTCAATATGATACGGTTTTAATATGAAAAGTGTCTTTGTACAGTCAGTGAAGGCTTAACCTCAGTTTGGTCATAACCAATCCAGTCCAATTGAGTTTTTTTGTGTAAGCGCTAATAAGTTTTTTTTTATTTTTTGTTCATTTTATTTATTGATGTGAAAAAGTTTTGGCCGCATCCTATTTAGCTACAGACGAGCCAGATGCATGCTTATTGTCCTGTAAATGCGACATCACACACTATGTAAATAAGCAGAAAAGCCCATTATTAAGTAAAAAGGTATTATGTTTCCAGTAATCCCCACATCAAAGATGCATTAAATATTAAACTATAACTATTGTGTAACAAAGATGTGAAGTCTCTCGCTGTGGCATTTTCTTAGGTATGCTCAGATATCCAGTCTTGAAGTATCTAATAAACTTCTATTTGCAATACAAATCGGATACTTATTTGTTAGATGGAATTTAAATCCTAATGTATTATACCCAGCACTGAATGAACAGCAGAACTATTTGGGGGGAAATAAAACTGCATACATATTAAGCTCAGTAATGTGTTGCCCAAACAACCTGCCAGTATGTCTGCTCTGCGGGATGCGACATGATGGAGCTTCATTTTGCTAGGATTAGAAACATAAATAAAGGCAGAGAGTTTTGCCGAATATAAATCGGTGTCCTTTATCGTGTGTCATGTTGGGTTGAGGACATGTCAGTTTGAAAGCAGATGGCAGAGGCGCTTTGCAGTACTGATGACGGGACTTTTGCATTATTCAAAAATAATTAGCAGCGTCTACACCGATTTCATCTCTCAAATAATTACAAGTGCAACACCAGTCGAATAACAATATATTATACAGATAAAGGTTACATATCTAATGTGCATGCTTCTGCATAAAACAGGATCGTGTCATGTTGAAGCAAAAAAATTCTTGTTACATGCATGCTTTAGAGCGTTTGTGTCAGAAGGTTCAGTAGGAGGTTTTACTGTCCTCTGCCTTTTTAGCCTCATTTGACCTTCAAGCTTTTAATAAGGCATGTTCCCAACAATTACATGCCCATATATGACACTGCATTACCATTACCATTTTCTTCTTCAATTTGTATTAATACTATTATAACTATTGTATTGTAGAAGTCACAGGTAAGTTGTAGATACTAACTGGCCACTTCATTAGGTACAACTGCACTTTAATGCAAATATCTAAAATCAGCCAATCACATGGCAGCAACTCAATGCATTCAAGCATATAGAACATGGTATGGTTGTTGGTTTCAGACAGGCTGGTTTGAGTATTTACAAAACTGCTCACTCACAAATATGTCTAGGAGATTTACAGAGAATTTACAGACTGGCCTGAAAAAGAGAAAATATCCAGTGAGCAGCAATTCTCTGGGTGAAAATACTGTCCCACGTTGCTGCCAGAGGTCAGAGGAAAATGACCAGTCTGGTTCGAGCTGATAAAAAGTCATACAGTAACTCAAATTACCTACTGAAGCAGATGGGCTGCGGAAGCAGAAGACCGCACCAGGTGACACTCCTGTCAGCTGAGAACATGTAACTGAGGCGATAATTTTCATGAAATCGCCAAAATTGGATAATAGAAGATTGGAAAAAAACATTGCCTGGTCTGATTAGCCTCAAATTCTGATGGTAGAGACAGAATTTGGCCTAAACAACATAAAAGCAAGGATCCATCCTGCCTTGTATCAACGGTTCAGGCCAGTGCTGGTGTAATGACGTGAGAGTATTTTCTTGGCACACTTTGAGCCCCTTAGTACCAACTGAGCAACGTTTAAATGCTACAGCCTACTTGAGTATTGTTGCTAAACATGACAACAAGATAACACGCCATGTCACAAATCCAAACTGGTTTCTTTGAGCTCATTGTACTCAAACGCCATCCACAATCAACCACCTCTCAATCCAGTAGATCACCTTTGGAAAGCGGTGGAACAACAGATTCGCATTATGGATGTGCAGCCGACAGACATGCAGCAACTGCGTGAAGCCATCATGTCAATATGGACCAAGATCTCTGAGGAATGTTTCCAGCCTTGAAGAATAGACAAGGCAAAATGGGGTCCAACCCAGTACTAGCGAGGTGAACGGTTACTGGAGTGACCGGTGAGTGTACTGTAGATTAATTCTGAGGTCTAGATCAAGGCTTGCCTAAGGAAGAAAATGAGAAATGACTAGGCCGACAAAACTTCATTCCTGATGGACATGTCTGTTCCTGAACACGGAATGTAGAAACGTTAAAGAATATCGCAATAACCAGTGATCATGAGACTGAGAAGATTCGTCTGTCGGAAATATAATTTTATATCACTGGTACACACGTTTTTATGAGTAAATTGACTATTGCCATTAAAGTGGTGATGATTAAAAAAAAAAAGTAATAATAAAGACTGTAAAACTGAAATGCATTATTTTCTCCTGCCATACAAATACAGCAGGCTAAGAAAGTGCTCTGCATCATGCTAATTATCAGGATACAGGAGCCTGAGTGCTCAGAATGCTAAAGCAACTGTGTGAAAAAGAAGACAGATGGATATGCAAGTAGCCATGGTCCTAATATTAATTGAAGAACCTCCAGGGAATTTTCCTTCAGGGCTTGTGGAGTATTTCTGTGCGTTTGTTTCCTTGCCGAATACCAATCGTTAAACTGTCACGTTGTGTCACTGTGACCCCTTATTGCTAGCCCATGAAAGATCTTCACCATGCCACACTTGTAATCGGGCTTAGTCTCATCGTCTGAGCGACCCGGGTCACCTGGTCTGAAGGTTCTTAACACATTATGAAAGGGGAACCCCACACAGACAGGACTCATCTACTGTAGGAACCTTATGCTACAGGGGCCCATTCTTCCAACAACAATATTTGCAGTTCAACCACAAAAAAGGACACCAGCGAAAGTTTCTATGAATGCATTCTGGATTACACCCTGCATGGCACACAACCATATTTAGGTTCTGGGTTGCATTGTCACACGACTTGCCCCATCTGCTGTTTTAGATTTTTTAAACCCAACTTTGTTGCAATATTGTGATGCCTGGCACAGGCAACCAAAGGTATCCTGCTGCCTCAAGTGTTTGTTTCATGTTTCAGACAGAAGGAGGCAGATTATCTAGTGCTTCCTCTGTCTGTGCACCAAAGACTTGCCTGAGTACTAGCAGCAGGTGGCAGTGGATCAGGCATTTGATCAGCTGAAACGATTCAGTTTTAGTTTTGCTAAGGCAGCCTTAATTCCAGCTCGTAGTGCGGTTGCTGCTGCTCTACATTCCACGATGGTCTGATTATCAGATGTTTAAAGAATGAGAAAAAAAGTGCCTTTGTGTATATGCAAAGCAGCTACAGTATAAAGCTGTACTGGCCATTTCTGTTCCTGCCAAGACAATGCAGCAAATGAGCGTCCTTTTTTTTTTTTTCTTCCTAGAGGGCTCTGCATCCCTCTGCTTGCTCAACTCCGTCTTATGACTTTGCAGCACCCAGAGAATAATGACCACCAACATCATGCCAAAGCATCTGATACAGATGTAGTCCTAAACAATCTGGGCATAAATAATGACTATCAACTACTGTAACTCGGTCAGGGCCTGGTGAAGTAAAGATCTCACCATTCTGCCCTGAAATACAACAAGTTATTTTTGAAAATAAAAGAGAAGTTATACAGTACACAATATACAACATTATGGAAATATGTAATGAGATACACAGTATCTGTAGCACTCACATGGCAAGAAACAATAGATCATGTATCTGTATCTATAACACAGTATACATAATAACGATAATTGATTACTTGATGCAAGCCAATAACTTGACCCTTCTGAACCACAGTAACGCAGGATACGTCTTCCGATGCTACTCACTTCATCAGTGTTTAAAAAAAATTGTTGCCAGCTGAAAAATATTAATCACTGCAGTAATTATCCAATCAAAGGCTCTTATGTAGTTGCTTATTTAAATTCGAATAATAACTTTTTTTTTTGGCTGAGCAGCGTCGAATAATGCAAATAACATGTTCCAAGCTGTTCATCAACACGCATTCATTCTATAATGCTAATTTAACAAAGAAAAAAGATTAGCGCGCTATATTCAGCATCCTTGAATCCATTTCCCGAAATGCTCCACAGGACAAGAATGTTTAAAAGGATCCCCACAGTGTGGTGTAGACCTTTTGTAGGATCCCCATGTGGTGTCATGGTTCCGAGGTGTCAAATAACGGTACTCAGAAAGGGAGCAAACACAGAGGGATACACTACTAGAAGGGCATTTATGACAAATTTAGCAACCTTGAGAAGACATTAATGACTGTCCTGCACCCGATGTGACTCCCCGGCTCACATCATTGCCGCTTGTTACATAAGATGTGAAAGCAGGTTGATTCTTAACCGATGTGCAATGCCTGCCTGAGCTGCATTTGTGCAAACCTACAGTATGCTCCCAATTAGCAATAACTGATTTAACCTCTAATCAATCACTGACAATCATTTTGTCCCCTACTTTGTTCTTTATTTTAAACTCTTGGCAACTTTTCCAAGTAAGAAGGCAAGTTATTCTACTTGTAATCATTTCCATCCTGTCCATTTCTTAGTATTTTGTAACTACCGTGCAATGAATAAGTCAGCTTTTATTAATCAATCATTGGCTATATCGCTTTATCTCGTATACAGGGTCATGGGGGACCTGAAACCTATCCCAGGAGACTTAAGGAACGAGGTAGGTTTCACCATGGATGGGGTGCCAATTCATTGTAGGACACACACACACACACACACACACACACACACGCTCATTCACACACTACAGGCAATTTAAGAACGCCAATTAGCCTAATCTGCATGTCTTTGGACTGTGGGAGGAAACTTGCGGGGAGAACATGAAACTCCATGCACACAGATCAGAGGGAGGAATTGAACCCGGAAGCGGAAGATGAGAGACGACTTAGCTAATAAACTTTAAATTTTTCTAAAAGTCTTCTTCATTTAACACATTTTAATATGAAAACAATCATGAGGATTTAGTGGCTATGCACAATTTCTACAATGTCATGTGTTGACCTTTTGTCATTTGTGCTCCTTTCCCCTGAAATAATTAACAACACTGATACTCTGGAAAACACCCATCTGTCTTTCTTCTTCCTACAGTATGAATAACTTCTGCCTAACGTCATTTTCTTTCATGTTCACATGTTTTCTGGTGTTTTGTGTTCCTGTTTAATCCTCTCTCCCCACCTTTGTTATTACACCAAACTTTTGCTTCAGTTTCTTTCATATTTTATTTTTTATGATTCAAGTAGACAGCATTTCTATGAACTTGTGTACGTTCTTTATAAATAAACTAGATGTAACATGTTACATGTTATAGTTCAGTGGTTTAAGATCTTACGAGTGTTTTGTGATTTCAATTTTCTCCACGTTTGACAAATTAAAGTCTCTTCGATCTCGCGAACTGTTCCTTACCTTTTTTTTAAAGCCTGTGTGTGTGCGAATTAGGCCAGCTGGCAGGAAAATAAGGAAAGCTCCTCTCTGGCCTTTCAGCGGTGTGCCACTAGAGCAGTGTAGGCTAAAGGCTAATGACTTGAGGTTTTCTGCCTCGAAAATATTTCATGTTAAAATACGCCAGCTCTGTTGTAACACGATACAAGCATGACACATGATCCTGCACTTAAGCCAGCACCTACTAATGTAGCCAGCAACAAAAACATCTTTGTTGTGAAGAACAATTTGGTGTTAAAGTAAATGCTCGAGTCAAACGTTTATCTGAGGGCATACAATCAGAAATAAAGGCACCGAGCTGTACTTGTGTAGGTGTAGCTGACTGTAGTTCGTATGTACCAGAAGAAGGCTCATGTGGTGTGTTTTTTTAAACAGGTCCGATTTTTTAAATTGATGTTTTTAAATGTATACTATGTTTATGTTACTAGAGTGAAAACAAAATATTTGATTTTGAAAACAAACTGACTTTGATCTCAAAGCTGACCTTTAGAAGCTACTTGTTACATTAGTTCTATTTAAACACACAAAAGGAAAAACTGAAACTACTGTAGAGATACACAGGGTTTATAGAAGACACCAGGCTTGGACTATCTGACTCATTTGCCTAACTCAGGTGCAACCCTGGAGGGCGGAAGTTGAAAGCTAAAGCACGCACTTTGACCTCACTGAGGCAATCATTCTCAAATCTTTGAGATTCAGTTGGGATTTATCAGCAGAACGTTTTAAGGATTAAGGCCGTGTAGTGTATGAACATGCTGATTAGTGAAAGAGTGATCTCGCTCCGTTGGTAGGAAGCAAACCCGAGCACCATCTGTCAGCGGAAGGGAAGCCCATAGGGAAACACAGGGGCACAGCAAGCGCTCAGCCAAAGTTTTGCAGATGAGTAAACAAACAAACAAACAAAAACAGTTCATCAAACCAGAGAAGGTGTATTTTTAAATCCTGTCTTGGATGACAGCACGACGTGTTCACAAAGCAGCAATTAAATCATAATCCGCTTTATTATAGTATTCAATCAAATCACAGAGCATGTGTGGGAGTTGTAATAACTTCTAGATTTACTTTTCCACAGCACGCTGTTGACTCACCGGTAACTCAACGCTGACATCCGAGCCGTCTAACAGCAGAACTCTGCAGGTGATGGCCGATTTGCTGTTGCCCGCGGCGGGGATGTGAACCACAGTGCCTCCGGTCACCACGGCGGGAATCGGCTGCTGCTGCTGGTGCGCCTGAAGCGCCGCGTTCACGCCTCGGCCGCCACCATCGAGCTCATCGGACGGTCGAAAGCGCCTCCGTGAGCGGAGACTGAACGTCCTGCGCAGGAAGCCCATCATCCTTCAACTGAAAGAGACGCGGCGAACCGCGCAAAAATGTCCGTGTACGCGCTCCGATAGGAAAAAACAACGAGATCCAGCTGTTTGTTTGTTTTTCCCCCCACAGATGATTATCACGATCACACAAGTCCTGCGGCAACAACAGGGATCTGTTACAACGCAGACCTGTAGAGAGCTGGATCGGAGCACTTGTCACGCAGGACGGCCAATCACGGGGAGAACACACGCGCGCGCACATACACACGCGCGCACTCCTGCCTCGGAGCGGATCAGTCGTTTTCAGTCTCCCCACTGCGTAATGTTTATTTCATTAACGGCACTAAACCCCCCCGCAGATCCTGACTGCGCTGTTCGGATCGTGACGGCGGCTGGGAAACGCTTGTATATATATTTTCCGCTTTCTCTACTGACCGAAACTGATGCACCTTCCAGGTAACTAAATCCAGAAAAACTGGCCAGGCAGCTTTGAGTGCGCATGCTCGAATCACGGAGAATAACTCAAAACTTTTTTTTCCTCCCTGTGAACGCGCGACGCAGCGCTACCTGCTGGCTGTGAGAGGTCTGCCATCACGCAATCCTTCACTGGGACCTGGTCAGCCAATCTCACCTCAAACACACTTCACAGAACACCAACTTCTCATTCTCATGACTCTGACCAGTGCGTTACTGAAAGTACTCGTGCCAGCACATTGTCTGACCCAAAAATCACAACTCACACCACTCAGAAACGAAGGCCATAAATCAAAATGTATTTATTTCATTATTAATACAGTGATAATTGATTGTTGTAGTATTTATATTTAGACAGTATTTGTTTGTATCCTAGAGAATTATACAGATCTAAAAGTGGCAAAGTGCTTTTTGTCTTCTTAAGATCCACATGAGTTTGGGTGCAGCTGTCCCTTGTGGCTATGTTTCCTCCAGGTTGTTTCTTCTCACCTCCAAAAAATGTCACTAGGTGGGGGTTAATTAAGCGAAATTGCCTTAAGTGTGAATGCATGTGTATAGAGATGAAATGGCTCCTTGTGTGCAGTCTTCAACAGGTTCCAGATCTACCCCAGCACTGACCAAGATCAATTGAATGAATGAATGAATGAAGATACACACGATTCTGAGGGCACCACTGGTGTTGTTTTTGTCTCTTGATTGTAAAATGTTTTGGAAAGTTTGCTCGTTATCAGCATGGCAGTGCATCAGTGTCAGTAAGTGCTTGGGATGATACCCATGCAGTACTACCGCATATTTATCTACTCTGAATAATGATAAATGTTAGTAACGTTTCTACTGCATATCAGTTTACATTCTTTAAATCCTATGACAACAATTTTCAACATTTCTCTCATTTTTGGAACGAGTGATGCAACAGCTTCAGGCAGGACTATGATCTGCAAATCAAAGCTGCAGCACTACAGTTAGTGTATATTGTGCTGATCCCATTTTTCCTTTACTATACTTCTTTACTATACTATACTATTTTTCTATGAATCATTTTTCTTTACCCTTTACTGCTTTTCTTTTGCATCAGTCTTTATCCCTGCCCCATGGAAGCAGAAGCTGTGGAAACCAGGTTAAAACTCCCTCTTATAATCCATCATCCATCATGTCTTACAACCCACTGGCTTTTATTCGCTTTATAATATCTGTATGTGTATCCATTCCTCCTGTTCTCTTCTTGTCAGCTGCTAACCGTTTGGCTGTGTTTGAATCTCTCTCGGTACACATGCAGGATGGCCTGACATACAAAGCTGAATTGGCACTGAAAAATACAAAGACAACACACACAGATGAACAATGGTCTGCAATGCCATGCGTATAAAAGATATTGAAGCACTGGGACTGAAAGTACTGTGTGTACCGAGGTTTGGACCATCATTGCTCTTTGCTCCCTCAGTGAAGCAACAATCTCAAGAGGATACACTGGTTGTGCCCCCTCCATCAGGATCAGGGCTGTCTCCATCGTGATGAGCACACCTGTCCGTCCAATCCCAGCACTGAAGAACACATCCATTTAGAGTTACTAACTTCAGCATGTAAATTTAATAGGTAGTCAACAGAATGTTTTACACTGTTCAGGAAATGACATTTAAAACAACATAGAAATTAAATAATGCATGCAACAAATTACATTTTGTCTGTCAAGTTTATTTTTTTCTTATGCAAACTTATTTTTTTACTGTCAAACACTTATTTCAAAATGATCACAACCTTACATTTAATATTTTATGATGCCGGCCCTGGAGATAAAAAAAAAAGAAAACAGCGGTAAGCCTCTTCCGTTAACGTCTAACAAGACTACAAAACCTCTGTAGAGGGATGTAGAATCACTCATCCTTTTCAAGCTGCTTTAAACTGAAAGAATGATTTCCCTTCATAATTTGCCACTGATTCTATTATCATTTTCCAAGGCTGCAGTTCTTATTCCTTCCTATGTTTTGGTACAATGGAACAGAACACACCAAGGTCAGTGGTGATAGCAGTCACTGGTTTAAGCAGCTTATCCATCTTTCTCTCCTGTATTATGTACACCATGGTTCTCCAGTTTGTAGATTGAGCGGGTGTAGCCTTTCGTAAGTCATACTTTTCTGTTAGCCAAAAAGGCTGTGCCATAGAGTTTTCAAGATTGTTTATAAACATCAAGAATATGAAGATCAAACAAATCTCCTGCCTCATTACTGAAAATTCTAGCAAAAGTCTAGCAACTTGGTACTTTTAATATAGGGGCAATTGGGCAAATATAGGCATAACAGTATAACAGTTGAACAAATCCTAACATTGAGATGGCCATTATGAAAATTAATCTGCCTCTTTGACTGACTGACAGGCTGACTGTCAGTCTGTCAGATATACAGGCACAAAGAAAAGACAGTACACTCTTATCTAGTTATATGTTTTCAGTACCTACATCAACTGTGTAAGAGAGACTTTTTTGCCAGTTTGGTGTTCTGGTGCCTTTGGGTGTGTGTCAAGAAGAAAGAACGTCAGCAATGACCTCATTAGAACAATTACAGCTGCTCATCAATCTGGAAACAGTTACAAGGCCATCTCCACACAATTTAAAATTCGCCCATTTAATATGAGAAAGACCATGTGACCTACACACCTCTGTAAGCACATTAAATGTTTATGTTTATGACAGCACAATCCAAACAGCACAGCACCAAACAAGCAGGGAAAGGTGACAAGAAAAAAGTCCCAAACATATACAGCATTATGGCTTAGGTTTGTAAAATGTAACATTTAAACAAATCACAAAAGTTCCTTTGGACTGATGAGTCAAAGGTAGAGACGTCTTAAAGAGTGCTGTGTTTGGTGAAACGACAACCAACTGCTATTCTGCAGCCACAGAACTTGGGGAAATGTGGAGAAAATAATGAACGCCACTTTATACAAAAATAGTGTGAAGACAAATGTGAGGCTGTCTGTTTAACAACTTAAGTTGAGCCAAAATTGGGTCATGTAACAAGAGTGATACGTATATACAATATAAATCAAGGTGTTGGAAAGGCCCAGTCAAAGTATAAATCTCAACCTCACTGAGAAGCTGTGATGGGATCCTAATAGAGCTGTGCATAAACAAATGCCCTAAAATATGGGGAAAACTACAATGTTGTAAAGTATTTTTTTTTTTTTTTTATACCAAAATACTGTAGGAAACTAATAATCTATTACAGAAAATGCTTATGTTATTTTATGTTAGTGTTGCTAAAGGCAAAAGGCTAATTACTGGGTGTAGTTTTGTCCTTTGCCTTTAGATGTTTTTTGTGGTTGTTATTGGCACCTG
>JAOTRS010000026.1:9998088-10008379 GCA_028565755.1 Dinotopterus cunningtoni
GTAAGGTAAGTTTATTTGCTTATTTTAAAATAAACATACATTAATTACACTACTATGGTATTTCTAGTAAGTGGGGTGGCTTATGAAAAAATCAACTCCAGCTGTTTTATGTTTCTGATTAAAATTATGGAATTATTTTTACTACAGTTAATAAAAAAAAAGAAATAAAAAAAACAGACAGGTTACACATGAATGGAAATACAAACAGGCAAGTCCATTTTGCAGTGGGCTTTAGGGACTGCAGTTAACCACAAGAACAATCAAAATCGAGGCGGTGGAGGATAATGATATAACCATCTGCAAAATATATTGTTGATGGTTATGTTGATGGAAATGTATCCATAAGAAAAGAGATTTCTCATAGAGTTTAGTTTTACAATGAATCTAAGGACACCTTTATAACTTGCATACAATTAAAGACATTTTCAGCAACTTTATATTTTACTTATGCTGCCTTGGTGTCAAACCAAAAAAGTAAAAAAAAAAAAAAAAGGTGTCCTTTAAAGGAAGCCTTTAGCATACAAGAAAAGCTTTTTCAGGACCTGTACAAAAGTAAACTGATTGCTCAAATTGCATGTTTAATCTCAAGCCTGACCCTGACAGTGTTCCGGCCAGATCCAGGCTACAGTAATTCAGGAACCAAGTCTCTTGCTGACAGCAATAATGCCCATTTAGGCTTCCAAATAAAGATCCTACCACAGAAGTCAACATAACCCAGGTAAAGTTTTTAACAGATGTTACCTTAAGAGCTGTTAAAAACAGGTGAATAGGTCATATGGGCCTACCAGACAAACAAGTACTTTCTGTCAAAAAAACAACAACAATAATAACATTTTTACAGTATGAGATATCTTGTTGAAGATACCTCATGTGTCACCAGCGGTGCTTCTCGAAAGAAATACCATGAATGGCCTTTCCTCAGAAATACTCATATTATCAAACAGACAACTTTATAAATTCATACAACCCTGTCCTATGTGACTCATAATTATGTTTCAGTTTTAAAGAATGACTTTTCCAAGTCCAACTTTTAAGCAACAATTTAACCAGTAATTCTTAACCCTTGTTCTAGAAGACCTCTTAAAGACCTCCCAGCCTTTTATAAATTAAAGTAATAGAGCCAGGTAAACACTAAAATGTAAAGGGGACGGTGTCCTCCAGGAGCAGTGTTGAGAATCACTGTTTTTGACCAAGACTTAAGATTTAAGACACCCGGAAATGTTTGGATTTCCCAAATAATTGGCCAAATTATTCACTCTTGTGTGCAACTATTGTCTTTCAAGTCCAATTTGTTTTTTGGTTTCAGCTCCTAGACTCAAAGTACTGTAAGAATATCCTAGGGTTTAAGAGTACAGTATATAAATAGAACTGCAAACAGTGTCAAACATACAGTACAGTAGGCTGATGGCAATTAATTATACATGAATAAAAATTAAATAAAAATATAAATACAATTGAGAAAGCTTCTGGAACCACTTCTTACTATTCTGTGGAATTTTATGAATTAATGTTCATTTATATGTTTTACATATAGGTAAAAATTAGTGAAGCGTGGTTGCATTCGAATAGTCAATGAAAGCTCATTTTTAATTAGATGTTTAAAATTTTATCAGTCACTTTACATAAAAAAGAAAAATAAACAAACAAAAAATGCTCACAGATAATTTGTAATTCACTGTAATTGTTTAACACTTGTATTACAGTTGTAGTAAGGCTGGACAGATAATCCCTTAATAAGACTGCAAAAGCACTGTTTTGTATGAGGCAACATTCCCTGAATTCTCACTCACCAATCCATTGCATACACACACTCACTCGCTCATTCACACACTATGGATGATATGGGATTGTCAGTTAGCCTAATCTGCATATCTTTGGACTGGAGAAAACCAGAGTACCCGGAGGAAACCCACCAAGCACAGGGAGAACATGCAAAACTTCATGCACACAGACCCGAGGTGGGAATCGAACCTGGACCCTGGAAATGTTAAGGCGACAGCACTAACCACAAAGCCACTGTCCTGCTCTCTGTGAAGCCTCAAATATAAAAAAAATATGTTTCAACACACACAGACATATAGTCAAAATATGCACAACAGTAAATCCCATTATGGCACAATAGGTATTTCTGCCTCAGAGTTCCAGTCGGATTATGATCTCAGGTCACTTATGCAGGAGTTTGGGTTTCCCCTGGGTTCTCTGGTTTCCTTTTAGTCACAAAAAATATTTAAAAAATAAATTGGCATTACTATTGTGAATAGGTGTGTGAATGGATGTGTGTGTCAAGCACCACCCTGATCTGGATAAAGCACTTAACAGATATTAATTTGTTTGCTTTTTTGTTATTGGTAGTATTTGGAATGAAAATTTCTTTTTATTAGTATTATTTTTTTTCCTCCTGTTACACACAATAATAATATAAAATAATATATTTGCATTGTCAGTGCAAATTTACCATTTTTGTCCTGACCTAGTTTAACAGAGAGAGAGAGAGAGAGAGAGAATATAAAGTTCATGACTACACGACCCCTTTTGACGTCATGGGTTCATCCACGTGCCCTGCAGAAAATAACCTCTTCATCAGATGCCGCTGTGTGTAACCAGCGCAGACCGGTACAGCGCGAGCCGCCAGACGCGCGCGAGCCTCTTGACCTTCTTCACACCGCGCACCCGCTCCAGCTGAGGCTCAGTATGGTGAAGCAGAGCAGGACTCCTGTCACATACGCCAGAATGAAGGGGATCATCTCGTACTTTGCTGGTAGGTTAAACAACCGGAGTGACCTTCTAAAAAGGTTTTATGACTTTGTTTCAATTTGAACTTCAAAACTTGTCTTTTGTTCTTTTAGGCATTTTAGGAATTATCAATGTACTTTATTTGTTAAAAGCATATCTTCTTAATGTTTCATATTTATAGCTTTAATCAGAGAGAGAAAACATGGATCGACTGACCTGCTACAGAAACTTGGGACCAAAATTCCAGTTTATCAACAGTAGGTTTTTATTATTATTATTATTATTATTATTATATAGTATTTTTTAAAAAGTTTTATATATACACATAATGGGGGTTACTTACCCTTTGACTCCACTTTAAAGAACATGACCTGGGCTCAGTCCCAAATAGGTCGCTGCTTTCTAAAAGGAGTGAACTCATTGCTTCTGACTGTACCATAAGTGTATCACCTACACTGTAAACCCTAATGCTCAAAGTAATTAAACATATTGAGTACTGTTAACTTAAATAATTACGATTAGTTCAAATTAATAGACCTTTATGAGTATTTAAAACTTTTTGGTATTTATGAGTTTGTAGAAATGACACTTTTCAAGTTAGCTGCACAAATTTGATATTTTAAGTATCTGTAAGTACTTAAGTAACAGTAACTGTCACCTTAAAATTCCACCAACTTAAAATCTTTCAGACTAGCGATTTTGTGTCTGACGTCATCAGGGCAATAGGGCACTGGTGGCTCAGTGGTAGGTGTTTCGCCTGCCGTGCGAAAGGCCCGGGTTTGATTCCCAACAACTGGATGAAGTGCCTGTCCCAAGCCCAGATAAAATGGGAGGGTTGTGTCAGGAAGGGCGTCTGGCGTAAAACCTGTGCCAAGCTTGTGTGCAGGCCGGATTGTCTGCTGTAGCCACCCATTGCCGGGAGCAGCCGAAAGACCAACAACAATTTATTGGATTTGCAACAACTAAAAAAAATGAGTACAAAAAACTTTTCGGGTTTACAGTGTAGGCTAACTTCAAGGTATCTGATTAGTTTATAACTATGGCTTATACACCTTACTTAGCGCACTGTATGCCAATAGAGAGCCATTTGAGTTTAAATTGTACCACAGGAATATAGAAATATAAAGTATTAACTTCAATTCAATTCAGGTCAATTTGATTTTGGTCAAAAGAAAATTTGTATGAAATGTGTAAGAAAATATATATAAACCAAATTGATCAGATTATCAGGCTTCTTGTTGTTTGTATGTTTAAAGGCTTTCAATGTTGTATATAGGGAAAATCTTAAACACTGACATTAACACCAGTAAAAGTATAATATCTTGTGTCTCCTGCTGGTTTGCACTAACGGTAGGTTTCTTTCTCCCCCAGCAGTACGGATTCAGAGTGCTTTCTGAGACCAGAAGCCAGTCTTTCTGATGAGTCTGCAGCAGCTGCAGTAAGTGAGACCCACAGGATCTCCTCAGCCCTCTCTATGCTGTGGAGACGTATCAAATTTGAGTTGCAGTTGACGTAGACGGGAAACATACGCGCTTAAGTTTTACATGTGAGAGTCACTGGACATATAGTATTGCAGACGTGTAGGTGGAAAGCCGGGCTGAGATCTCAAAAGAAATGATGACTTCTTATACAGTGCACAAGAGAATGTCTTTCATTTGAAATCATCTACATGTTAGCTTACTTTTGTTCTCTTCTGTAATAGCAGTTCTTCAACAGTACCGCACATGAGCTGCAAAGGCCTCAGTAAGTAAGCTATATAGTGTGTGTTTATGCATGAGGAACATACGCTGCTCGGCCAAAAAATAAAAAAAAGTCACACAGTCTAGTTGAACAGCGTTTAGCGCTTTCGCCATGGCATTATTTTGACAAATTTATGCAACATTGCAACATTTATTTCTGTCCAGAGATTCGTTCATTTTTGGTGTGACCTTGTGTCGATATGAGAGATTTTTTAATAGGGCTAAGGTCAAAAACCCTCTGGTATGGCCGATTCATATGTGACAATGATTCAACATGCTCAGAGAACCACTCTTTCACAATTTTAACATGATTGTATTCGCAACATTGTTTTGGGGTTGTCATTCAGGTCATGAGCTGACTTCATTTTATCGCCACAACGTTGCTGAGCCTAGACCTGACCAATTAAGCAGCCCCAGATCATAAAACTGCATTCCAAGGAAATTAATCGTAGCTGTGATTTCTACTTTCCATTTTTATGATGTTACATCATCACCTGTCTAAGCGATCTTTATTCATGATTTTGTTCTGACCACATTTCTTTTATGATGTTGAGACTTTAGGATTATCCTTTCAGGTTTAACATGCTGGACAGTTCTTAACCCATTTCCAGTAATTCCAGCACTCTCATTAATTGTTTTCTTTGCTTGATTCAGACCAATAACTGCTAATAACTGTTAACACTAATTATCCAATGAAACTCTCTTACGTACTTCCTTACTTTTATTTATTTATTTTTGGCCAGGCAGTGTGTGTATATAAGCTACACAAACAGTAGTATCACAAGCATACATATACAGGCACATTTAGAGTTGCATTTACCTTATATTTGTTTTTGTGGTTGCAGGGTTTCAGCAGCAGATTTTGACTACTTGAAGGTGATTGGGACAGGCAGTTTTGGCGAGGTAAAAACACGCTTCTTTGCATGCATATCAATTATAATTACCTTCATAAAAATGATAAACATCTTATTTGTGTTACCTGATATGGTTTTGTCTTTTTTCCATGTCTAGGTGCTTTTAGCAAAATATAAGGAGAACAATAAATACTATGCAGTCAAAGTCTTACAAAAGCACATCATCCTGAAGAAAGAAGCAGTGAGTTTCACCCTGTGTGTGTTTGTGCGTGTGTGTGCCATTCACATGTGGTTTGCCAGCGATGGTTGTGTGTGTATTTTGACTCTGTTGTTCCTAACAGGAAGGAAACATCATGTGTGAGCGTAATGTGCTAGTGAAAACTCTGAATCATCCGTTCTTAGTGAGATTTCACTTCAGCTTTCAGACCAAAGAGAGGCTCTGTCTAGTGTTGGATTATGCAAGTGGTGGAGAGGTGTGCACTCACAAATACATCACACATACAGTACACTCTTACACACAGGGTTTATGAATAGATGATTGTATCTATTGAAACAGAATGACGGCAGGTTTTATGATGATGCTGATGGTTGTTTGTGTATGTTCGCAGCTTTTTTATCACCTGCAAAAAGAGCGTGTTTTCAAGGAGTCCAGAGCCAGATTCTATGCTGCAGAACTGGCCAGTGCACTAGGATATTTACATTCCCTGCATATTATCTACAGGTAACACACACACACACACACACACACTTATTAACTGTTATTGCGGAGTTAACTCAATTATTTGTTTATTATTTATACTACCTAAATCCTTCACACAGAGTTGAGGCATCAGCATGTATCAAAATAATAGAATGTGCGGGATCAAGTGATATTTTATTAGATGTATCTATAAACCAAATCTTCAGTCTTTAAAAAAGAACATTTAATAAGGACATTTTGTTTAGCTGTTTATGTTTTTGCACAATTTTTTTACATCTGGATATGGATTGGACACAGTATGATATTGTCACTGTGACATCATAACAAATACACACATGCTAAGACACACTTATGTGTTTACAAAATGGAAGCGCATCTAGGTAAATACGTTTAAAAGATTTGCATACACTCACAATGCTTTCGGATGCTAAAGGGACCTGAAGCCGGAGAACATCTTGTTCGACTCTGAAGGCCATGTGGTCCTAACAGACTTTGGCTTGTGTAAAGAAGGCATAGTGGGACGCGCAACCACCAAAACCTTTTGTGGAACTCCTGAATACCTGGCGCCTGAGGTTCTCCAGCAGCATGAGTACGACCGTACCGTGGACTGGTGGGGGCTTGGAGCAGTTTTGCATGAAATGCTTTATGGTCTGGTGAGTTACAAAAAGTAATAAATCACAGCATGTGAAAAACCCACATACATGACGTACATTTGTTTAGAGAGAAGTGCAACTAATGGACATTTGTTTTTCTTTAGCCACCGTTTTACAGTGCGGATCGGATGAAGATGCTAGGCAATATAATTTATCAACCACTGGTCCTTAAGTCTGGAGTGTCCAAGGCTGGAAGAGATTTTCTTAAAAGTCTGCTTAATAAAGACAGATCTAAAAGACTAGGAGCTAAACATGACGTGGTAAATTTATATGTACACAAAACAACAAGTACATCAGTAATAGTTACACACTGGATAAGTAACATTAATTGCATTTCCTTTTAGGATGAGCTGAAGCAGCACTCATTTTTTTCCTCTATCCGGTGGGATGACCTCGTGGCCAAGAAAATTCCACCCCCATTCGTTCCCTCACTGGTGAGTCCAAAGAAATTTCTAAACTGATCATTGTTTGTACTTATGTATGTACAAGGGCCGTTCAAGCCACACCAGGACTCTAAGCTGCAGTGAAACATTTAAATGGAGCAGAATGGTGAGTTTTAAAAAATGTCCGTATGTCCGTGGATGATAATCGTGGCCGAGGTGACTGGAGCCCATCACAGTCGTTTCCAGAAATATTCACGAGTGGAATGCCTGATCTTTAAAAAATAAACAGATAACTTGTCACCAATTTGCGGACAAGACTGTGGGAACTGTACACACAGTCATTTACAAACACCACTTGCATATTCCAGGAACTCGGCTGGGAGTTATTGCCACATCCCCAAACCATTTCCACATGTCTGGGCCATTTAAGAAATTCCTGGGAGCATTTCAGAAGTAAAGCAGGCGGATTGATCAGGCACTAGTGAAACACTAGAATAAGTGCACTAGTGTAGCAGGAGATTATATAGAGAAATATATGAGAGTAGTGTTTACTCTCATAACTGTGTTTGGTTATTCTGCGTAATCAAAGGTTCTGGTGTGACTTGAACGTTCCTCATAGTTAGAATAAATATACGCCCATTTTGGCATTTAAAGATACAGTATTTAACTTGTTTTCTTTTTTAAAAATCACATTAAGGCATTTAAAGAAAAGTTATAAACATAGGTTTATTACTCTTTATCCAATTTAGTCTGGCCCTGATGACCTGACGAATATTAACCCTGCATTTATAAGACTTCCTGTCCCAGAGTCTCTGGGTGTGTGTGAGGATGCTGAAATGACTTTCCCAGGCTTTAGCTATGTAAGTGAAAACATCTCACCAATGTCGACAATGATTTCCACATAATCCGATACTGAAATATTTGATTGACAGTGCTAAGATCAACACCACAGACTATGCTCCTGAAAGATCCTATCCAGGATTATACCTCTAAGAGTGTATAAGGATGTTTACCTAAAAGTTCAAATGCAAAGTTTCTTCTTATTTTCATTTATTTATTACTTCCTGGATGCCATTTGGACCACTGCATTGCTATTGCAATGTTTTCTGCAATGTTTTTTGCAAGTCGTGAAATCGATGTATTAACTGTTTTCATTTTATTACATTTTTTAAATATTTGTGTATTTCATCTAGCATTACTTTTGGATGATTGTGTCAAGTAATGTATTTACATTACATTACTTTAAACCAAATTTACTTCATAGATTTGTACATAAATTCTGCAATTAATTTGTTGCATCATTTAATTAATTAATTTATTTTATTTGTTATTTGTAATATTCTTATATTGTGCACATGGCAACTATAACAATTCCTAAATTGGTACTTTTACTAAAGTATGTAAAACTGAAAGAAAAAAAAAATCAGTGTTCCAGGCTGTTATTAAAGATATTTTAAAAATTACCTTCCTTTGATCTCCTTTGTTTGTTTGTTCATGGGAAGCCTCCAAACAGTTTAGCGATTTAACATTTAATTGACAAAATAAAATTATTTATGACATTTAAGATTTTTGTAATCACAATTCTGTTGTCATTTTCTTTTGGCATGTACAGACAGCATGACATCTTGACATTTTAGCATTTATTTGCTGTTATTTAACTTCTGTTTTATGAATTTAAAAGAGCCACCTGATATGACACACCACAATGTCTCCCCCAGTGTGCTATCAAGCATTTGATTCAACCACATTTTTAATTATAATTATAATCATACATTTTATATCAAAACCTAGATAGCGGAAAAAGTCACAGAACTGGAACCATTGCTCCATCAATGCATGAACAACGGCAAAGGAAAGTTTTCAGATCCTTTAATTGTTTATGTTCTTTTTCCTGTCATTCTACACATTAATTTATATAAAAAATAATAAGTAAAGCCTAAAATATTCCATTTACGTAAGTATTCAGACCCTCCATTATGACACTTTAGCTTTTGGTAATTGAGGCAAATAAGCTTTGGTGGATCCTACTCTAATGAATTGTCCTTGAGAGGCTTCTACAACATGATTGGATTCACTTGTGCCCAATTAGAAATCATTGGACGTGATTAAAAAAGGCACACACCTGTCTATATATGGTCTCACTGTAAATGGTGTATGTTAGAGTGAGAACAAAGCCATGAGGTCGAGAGAATCACCTGTAGGCTTTTGAGACCAGATTGTGTCAAGACACAGATCTGGCTAAGGATACAAAATGTTTCCTGGAACATAGAAAATGCCCAAGAGCACAAGTGCCTCCATCATTCTCAAATAGAAGAGCTTTGGAACAACCAACAGCAACCAGGGCGAAGGGCCTTGGTCAAAGAGGTAACCAAAGAATAATGATCACTATAAATAAGATCCTGAGTTCCCATATGGAGATGGGAGAGACTTACAGAAGGACATACATCACTGCAGCATTCCTCCAATCTAGATGGTAGAGCAGCGAGACAGAAGCCCTTCTGCCAAAAAGCCCCTGAAAGAATGACGAAACAAAATCCACTGATCTGATGACACAAACTATTTGCAATCAGGAAATCTAATTTATTTATTTATTTATTAATTAAACATTCCGAACACCTATTTTTACTTTGTCATTGTAAATGACAAATACAGTACATTGAGTATTGTGTGGAGAAAGAGATTTATTAAGATGAGTGTGAAACATAAAATGTGGAAAAAGGGCACTGTATAAGCAGAAATTAGTGTGTTTCTAGACTTTGCATAATTATGCCATGGGTTTAGATATACTTTATTTATTTAAAAACAACATCACATAACACAGAGAGGAAGCACAAGTATATGGCTTCATCATGTGTACAAAATAAAACCATCATTGTGAAGAAACTCCCAGGCAAACACAGGAACTCAAATCAAAGAAGAACAAAAAGTTCTAACTAATTTGTTAAATTAAAATGAAAGTATAGGCTATTGTTTGTCTTAGCTCTGTTTTGTATTGTTCTGGTCAAGGTTTGTTCCATGTGTCCCTAGGGCTTATGTGATGGCTGGAAAATAAATAGGCTGTGACTAAGTCCTAGTCACTCCCATTCTTAGAGAGCGCCCCCTACTGCTCATATAGGATAATGACATAGTGACAAGTCACTGCCACTACTTTTCCATGGTCACAATCTAAATTAAGTCAAGATGCTGCTACACTTGTAGCAGTAAATGTTCAGAAAACCTCAGCATACTG
>JAOTRS010000026.1:10025730-10039338 GCA_028565755.1 Dinotopterus cunningtoni
CCCTGGTAATGAGAAAGCAGATAAAACTGCCAAAGAAGCATTATCCAAAGATTATCCAAAAAAGCATTATCCAAAAAATACAATCAAATGCTCTATATCCTTCACAGATTTAAAAACAATTTTAAATGAATACATAAAAAATAAATGGCAATCAGAATGGGACCAATGCTTAAATAATAAACTATATGAAATAATCCTTTGAAAAATCGTTGGGATCAAGTGACTTATACAAAATGCAGGATAGGTCACTCAAAAGCTACACACACATTTTTACTGTCAAGAGAAAATCCACCACAATGTTTATCATGCAGAACCCTTCTGTCCATCAAACATATTTTATTTGATTGTAACTCTTTTACTCCTTTAAGAAATCTGTTTTATTCTGTTGACACTTTTAAAAAAGTTTTTAAACAAGTAAATCGAAATGTAATTTTAAAGTTCTTAAAATTAAAAAAAAAAAATCTTATCTAGGTTTTTAATATTAAATAACAAAAATGACTCTCGCCGTGAATATAGCCATAGAAGCTGGCATGGTGTTAAAAAAGAAAGAAAGAATTAAACATGAACATAAACTGCAGCCTGCTGTTTATCAGCAGCCACATGAGTGGATGATTGGATAATTTGCAGGTGTGTGGGCGTTCCTAATAAACTGGATGGTGAGTGTATATAAATACTCATATTAATTAAATACTCAATTATGGTTGAAAAGTAAGTAATATTTTTTTTTTATCTTTCTCTTAATGGGATATGATAAAAAGCTATTCAAACCACATTCCACCAAAGTTTAAACTTTGTATGTGTGTGTGTGCACATGCTCATGCAGATGGGTTTGCACAATCATTAATCATTATATTTAAAAAAATATAAATGAATACAAAGTATGGATTTGTAAAAATTAATTTAGCAAGTACAGTCAGGTCTATAAATTCTAGAATAAAAATATGTTGTTTGGTATTTGGCCTCTGTATACCACCACATTTAATTTGAAATGAAAAACTCAAGACCTGAGCAAAGTCAAGCATTTCAGCTTTGATTCAATTTTAATTGGTTTATCTATTGTTTTTAACCCCATTCAACCGAGACTGCTGAGGGATAAGTTCTGTGATATGCAAATCGAGCCATTTATTATATACCGGGTCATGGACTATTAATCTGGTAGGCTCAAGGACTGTGTATCGGACATGGTCATGAGTGTGATTTTATTATTTTTTTTATGCTGTGGTGTGTTAGGGCAATGGTGTGTGTGTGGGTGATGCCAATAGGCTTAATAAGCTTCTTAGTAAAGCTGGCTGACATATGAACCCGACTGGACTTACTAGAGACGGTCAAACAAAGAAAAAGAAAAAATACAGACCATATTGAACGATGACGATCACCCACTCTGTGTTTTCTTAACAAAATAAAAGGGCACATTCAATAAGACTGGGAGGTTCCTGGCGGTTGTTGCTGATGAGTGAATTGCCACTGTATATACAGTACATTGATCAGCCATAAGCAGAAACAAATGGGCAAGCTTAAGGTTTTGTTTGACTTTGACGAAAAGCAAGCTTTAATGTCCAGATGACTGGATCAGAGCAACTCCAAACCTGAAGCTCTTATGAGATGTTTTCGATCTGCAGTCGTCAGGACCTTTTAGAACTGGTCCAAAGAAGGACAACTTGTGAACCGGAGACAGGATCATGGGTGGCCAGAGCTCATTGATGCATGTGGGGAACTGCATTTCGATGGTTGCATTGAAGGGTGGTTGGGAAGTCTGATCCAATGAAAGAGCTACTGTAGTTTAAACTAGTAAAAAGGTTAATTTTGGTTCTCAAAAAAGGTGTCAGAACACACAGGTTTTTACTGTTTCAGTTGCAGAAGTGGGGACCCACTCAGTATTAGGCTGGTGGTCATATTGTCATGGCTGATTAGTGTATGTTTATTCTCACAGCTGCTGGACACAGTATGCACCAAATTTGCATAGTACCACCCTGTACAAGTTCATATATAAAAAGTACTTTTGCATACTTTTGTTTATTTTATTGTACCTTTTTGTTTGTTTTCCCCAAGTATTGTGTATGTTAAACACACACATTTTTTGGGATCATAAATAATGGAACAAATGGTTGACAAGCAGTTACATGGCCAGGTGTGGGCTGTTCCCTCCATAACTCCATAACTAATCGAGCAGATACAAGGTCTACAGGTGAAGCTAAGTGGCATATATTGGCATTTGGTAGCTGCTGACTCAAACTCTTAACATGAGGTCCAAAGAGGGCCTATACTTTCTGCTCAGATTCAGCCAAACCCTGCAAAACTGATAGGATGCTGCTTCATATAGTGAGATATACCCAAGAGTCTCTCAAAGCAAGGAAATTGGATATTCTTCACTGGCTAAGTCAGTCACTTGATCTCAACTCGATAGAGCATGCTTTTCACTTTCAATTGTGAGTGTGTGAGAGTGAAAATGACCAAACACGAATATCACACTTTTGTCAAATCCTATGAATTAAAGCATCTTGAGTGTTTCACTTCAGATTTAGTATGTTGGTGTATGGAGGACATGCCAAAAACCTAGGGTTAGTTACTCTTGTTTCACAATTTATGGATCTGATTATATTACATACAGTGGTACCTCAGCATACGAACGGGGCCGCCTCATGAATTTTTCACCTTAAGAACTGAAATTTTGCAAGAGATTTGTTTCGGCATACAAAGCATTTTCGGTATGCAAGCAAATGAATCAAGCCGAATTGAACGGCAGCTAAGTTTGACCAGGAGTCGCGTACGACCAGGAGCTGTTCAAAACTTGTCTGTGTCAGTGAAAAGCCAAACGAAGCGAGTTTACTTTTTTTTTTTTTTTTTTTTGGTGGGTTTTTTGCATTTTGTGCAAGATTTAGTGGAAATATAGCACTATGGGTTCCAAGAATGTCAGCAAGCACAGTAACAAGAAGAAAAGGGAGCCACTTTAGGTTTTGTTATTAAAGCAGCCGGTGCCAACAGTAATCATAAATTAAGTTTAGGTGAGGTCTAATGTTTTTTATTTCATATTTTACTTCATTTACATGTCTTTTCTAAATGTTTTAATTTAAGTTAATATTTTTGGGTGGCTAGAATGCTGACATTATTTCCTATGAGAGAGTGCATTTCACAATACAAATGTTTGTCTTAAGAACTCGCCTCTGGATCAGATTAAATGACAAATTTGACCTAACTGCGTGTTAGTTAGCATCAGACAAGTCTGTGTTTGATATGGCCATTTATTGTTGAATCCTTTAATCTTCATAAAAAAATTAATTGGTAAACCTGCATTAATCCAAACACTTAGTTTAGCTTGGTCAGATGGAGTCGCTTGATACCAAAAGAATCACAGCTCAAATGTTTGCAGGATTTATAAGGATGTATCGATTTCTAAGGATGTAAGCAGGAGATAAACTAGTTATATTTTGGGATTGATCACTTTCATGGGATTAATGAGAAAGTATTTGCACATATAACAGTGTATATTTAATCTTTGGCTTTATTTAGAGTACAAGCAGCCAAAAAGTTTTTCATGGGAGAAATACTTGGAGGAGACTGGATCCCAAGCAGCACCTGCTAGAGCCTTCAAACAGGTAAGCATGACTAAGTGTGCTCACATTAAAGAATTGAAGAAGGTTTGCTGTTAAAATTCTGATTTGCACAATTTCCAAATGGTGTTGCTTTTCAGAGACCTCCACATGGCTTCCAGATAGGGATGAAGTTGGAGGCAGTGGACAGGCGCAACCCCATGCTTATCCGTGTTTCCACTATAGCAGACACAGATGACCACAGGGTCAAGGTATACACCAAGGCATTCCCCAACATGTCTCAAAATATAACACACAAAGTCACAAAGCCTTTGAAGCAGGAAATGAACAGATGTAGAATGTGCAAAGCTGCTTTGCGGCAATGACAATTGTTAAAAGTGCTATACAAATAAAATTGAATTGAATTGAATAGAATGTCTTATTTGGTCTTTAGCTATATTTAAATCTCAGTATTTAGCCAGCAGTCGGCTATATACAGTATTTGAATTAGGGTTTAAAAACGGAACAAGTCCAAATTAATTTGTCCCTAACACTGTTTTTATCTTTTATATTAACTAACAGAATTGTAGTATTTTTATATAATTTTTTTTTACTTTTTGACTGTTAGCTGGATATCAGGGAACAGCCCTACATTATGTAATTACACAACAGTAACTGAATTTCAACTGAATTTCATCTGTATACAGCAGAATAGAAAATTATGCCACTCTGTATATATTTTATTAATATTGTTTTATAATAATATTTTGTCTTTGTGTATTTTATTTCAGATCCATTTTGATGGTTGGAGTGATGAATACAATTACTGGGTGGATGCCGATAGCCCTGATTTGCATCCTGTTGGATGGTGTCAAAAGACGGGTCATCCTTTGCAGAACCCCAGTAGTAATACAATCTCATAATTCAACACATAAAAAATGTGCATGCTTATACTGCTTTTGTTTGCCCTTGGCGTCCAATGCTTTATGTATCACCAATTTGGTTTGTATTTTAGGTTAAATGCTAGTTACACTTGTTTGTTTTCAGGTTCTAGTGATCCCCAGGTCCCCCCAGGACAAGGCTGTCCTACTCCAGGATGCAGTGGGGTTGGACATATCAAAGGACCTCGCTATGGAACACATTACACGTTAGTAATTGATTTTGACGCACTTTAAATATTGCATGCTAAAAGTGTAAGGTTTGTTTAATTCCTTATTAACCTTAATGAAATTTAAGTAATTAATTTGTTTGGACAAAATTAAGCAGGGTGTTTGTTATTCTGTGTTATAAGACACACAAGTCAGGAGTAACTTTTTTTTTAATACATATTGCACAATGTAACTTGTCTCTCATTATGTAATTGTGAATAATACAATGTTAAATGGTCCTTCATATATTGATCTAGTATTATGTCTTATATTTATTTAGTAGATATATCTTATTACTATGGCAGTATGGTGGTTTAGTGGTTGGCACTCCAGGCTCGATACTCGTCTTGGGTCTGTGTGGATTGAGTTTGCATGTTCTCCCTGTGCTTGTTTTTTTTTTTTCTTCTTCTTCCCCAGGTACTCCTGTTTACTCACACAGTCTAAAGACATGCAGATTAGGCTAATTCACGTTCCCAAATTGCCCGTAGTGTGTGTGTGTGTGCTCTGCGATGGATTGGCACCCTGTACCCCGTCTTGTGCCTAAAGTCTTTTGGGATAGGCTGTGACCCTGTGCAGGATATCGGAATATAAGATGAATAAATTAATCTAATACTAGGCCTACTATAGCCTAAATCTTTATACAAATTATGTCTCCCAGGGCCGTCAGCTGTCCCTACTCAGAGCTGAATCTGAATAAGGAGGGACTGCTCCCCGACAGGCTGAGCGGAGAGAGGCCAGTGACACTAAGTGGACCTCCACGTCACAGACGCACAGAAGCAGTCGCACAGACTCCCTCTACCACACCCACAGCCAGCAATCCAGAAACCAATGACAACACGGACATTTCCTCACCAGCCAAGTAAGGGAGTGTATGTCCATACTAAAAAGAGTGTCAGTTTAACACATGCCTAGTGCTGTGTGTAAGTGTGACTTTTTGTTGTGTGTGTATATTTTTTTTTGCAGGCCTGCCACTGCAGCCAAGTGCACAAAGTCGAATCAGGTGAAGCAGGAAGGAAATGGAAAAGGTAATCCATGAAATGTTGGTTTGATTTACACATAACAACCACTTTATTCGTACCACCTGCTCAGCTTTTCAATTAGCTCTTTATCTGCCATCATAATGTGGAAAATGTGATTCCTGTGACTTCGTGGTCTGCGTCTTTGTGGTTGTTCATGCCAGATGTGCAGGTTAGCTGTTGTAGTATTATATCTATTGTGTCTACTGATTTGCTAGTCTCTTGGCCATGATTTAATAGAGAGCTTATTTGTGTTACAATAGCCTTCCCGTCAGCTTGAACCAGTCTGGCCTCCTCTTTTTTCAACAAGGCTTACCGTATGCCTTTTTACTCTATTTTGTGTAATCTCTAGGGAATGTTCCGTTGCCATGATCAAAGTCACTAACATTTCCTCTTTCCTATTCTGGGGTTTTATGTGAACATTAAACTGAACATTAGACTTTACACATTGCATTGCTACCACATGACTGGCAAATTAGATAATTACATGCATATGCAGGTCTACACGTTTGTGGTTGATGGGTTTATGTAATACATTTTATGTGACAAACTTTAGTCTGATTAAGTGTAATTACAATGTGGAAATGTGTACATCTCCTGATCCCCTGATTGGTGTGATTCTTTCAGTAGACTCATTGCAGCAGTTCTTGCATGACTCTGTGTTTTGTGGCTGGGAGCCACCCAAGTTTCAGCACTGTTGGGAGAAACATGGCAAACTATTACCTGAAGCACTTGGTCTCAGCGCAAAGACAGTGGCCAAGTGGAACACAGAAGAGGTAAAACTTTAAACTTTATGTTTTGGATTGTATGCTTGCCCACAGATGTATTCTGTTATCATGCCCAGGGTGGAAAAACACTAGCCTGAGACACACAACGGTGCCTGAGACTAATGGTTTCACGTCTGGGGTATTTTTGTTATTTGCATTATTTCACTATGTATGGTTGAGCATTAAAGAAAACAGGCACACCTGATCAGTCTAAATATAGCATGAATCACATCACTTGCTGTACTACATACATTGGCTAAGGCATTTTTTAAAATTATTATTATTAAAAATAAATACAAAAATTAGAATCAGGAACATTTAGGCACTACGTTCAAAAGTTTGTGGACACTAGACTATCAAATTATATTGTTGTACCCCTTGAAGATGGAAGCACACAATTACATATATATGCATTCGTAAGTTGTAGCATATATCTTTACTAGAATTAAGGGGCTTCAGGTGTGTTTCGAAAATGAAGACTGTTTGTTACACATTTGGGATGAATTGGAACCCCAGGTCTTATTTTGCATTGTCTTTGCCTGACCACAGTCTAGTGAAAACCTCTACCAAAAGAGTGGAGGTTATTATAGAAGCCAATAGGGACCAAATCGGGAATGGAATGTCCAAAAAGAGCATATGAGTGAGTGTGTTCACAACCAGTTGGCCATATAGTGTATTTGGAGACACAAAATGTACACAACATAAAAAAAAAAACTCATATCCTAAAAAAAAAACTATCCTTTAACTCTTTCCATATAAAATGTACATTAGATCTTAGATGTGTCTATCTTAGATGTGATGCAAGGACAGATCACCAAATTTCATAGTCGAAACCTCCGTTACAAGAGGATAATAATCGTAAACCCATTTGTTTTTCTTAGTCTGTGTTAATGCACTTCACTAGCTAATAGGTTGATATTGTATTAGCTACCACATTTCTATTTAATTAATAAGGTTTCCAAGTAATGAAAACATGAGACTGGGCAGCACATTGGCACTTACAATAATCTGGCAACCTAGCTAATCTGTTTATGGTTTTTCCACCCTGCTGTACACATATGAAATTGAGTTACTGTTGATTTTGATATTTTATGTGCAAATCATTTTTATCAGGTTGCAACTTTTGTGAGAAAGCTCCCAGGCTGCAGGGAACATGCTGCCATTTTCAGGAATGAGGTATATAAGATTATTTTTGTTGTTTGACTGATTTTACTCTCCGATATATTATAGGTTAATTTAGTTTCTTGTGATGTGTCTATTGATCCATTTTGATGTTTGTTGTTCTTATAGCAAATTGATGGTGAAGCCTTCCTTCTTCTTACCCAGTCTGATATTGTAAAGATCCTCAGTATCAAGCTGGGCCCTGCTTTGAAAATTTATAACTGCATCCTTATGCTGAGGAGTGTGGATGAGGAATAACGCACCCATGCCCTAAAAACCTTGGGTAACTCTTCTGTACTTTTAAGTAACCACAAAGCAATCATTTTTTCCTTATCTTTTTTTCTTATCCATGTCCCAACTATTGTGACTCTTCCTTACAGTGGTGATTAGTCCACATTGTATGTAGTCACTGAAGAGTGCCCTACAATGAACAAGTACTTCAGAAAATTGAAAAGACTGGAATTTTATCTGCTTAATTATCCTGTTGTAGAAGTGCTGGGCATCAGAATGTACAAGTTGGGTATACATATAAAGGTCTTTGGAGGACTATGCTGCTAAACTGGCACAACATTTCTTGTCTTGTCTTTTCTTTGTTTTTCTTGTATTATCTGTATGTAGTCCTAACTGCAATCTGCTACTTTATTCAAAAGTTATTTGATGATTTGATGCCTATTAACTTATTGCTAATTTGATTTTTTTTATTAACTTTTTGGACTCAAAAGTGCATGGTTTTGAGGCACTGCAATATCAATGCATTGTTTTATATTATTATTATTATGATGATTATTATTATGATGATTATTATTATATAAATAATTGGTTTAGAAAATGTGAAAGAATTACGCATTGGATCTTTTACTTGAAATGTACAAAGTAATTTTTAAATTAATGCAAAAACAGACTTTTGTATATGAACCCACACCACATTCACAATGGTCAGGATGGATGGATGCAAGACCACTAGGATGAGCGATATGCTTGTGGGTGTATGTGCTGATGTGGGTGTGTCTGTGTAATCCAGAGAGAAAGAGACTGTATATGTTTTTACTTTGCAGCAGGGAATATCTTAGTTCAGTCTGATTTTAAAAAGAATGTCTAATTTGCTATGTGGTAGTGTCGAAAGTGTGCTTTGTGAAATTCATTTAAAATTGTGTACATTCATGTACAGTAAACTAATGTGTGTGTATTTTGATTCTTGAGCTTTTGCGTTTGTGAGAGAGAAACTTGACTTAAAGGCAGATCCCATTGAAAAAAAGCTGAAATGTAAGCTGTAATGCTTGATTCCTAACTGATAAAATAAAACAAGCTCTGAGTTACAGCTTAAAACAAGGCAGGTCTGTTGGCTTCATTTAGTTTTGTTGTGAAATGGATTAAGACAAATGGATTGTGCTCTGCTTTTTTTTCTTTGTTTCTTACTTTTTGTCCACTGTTCAAGTAGACCAAATGTACAAAACACCACAGAGCAAGAAAAAGTAAATAAATAGGCACTGCTTATAAATATCCATCTTCTGAAATCTATAGTCACATTAATTTAGTGACACAAATATTCATATTTTTGCCTCTGTACGCCACCATGATGGGTCTGAAATAAAGCAAATAAGATTGGATTGAAGGGTGGATTTTCTGATTGGATTTAAGAGGTTCAACAAAAACATTGCAGAGGAACATGATTGTAGGCCATTACAATCATGTTCCTCCACTTTGATAAGCTGAAAATAATTACACAATTCACTGATAAACCATTTTTATGGCCAAGTGTGGAGCTAAAAGTTCTGGAGTGGATTCAAAGTGTTGTTTGCATTTGGTAGCCGTTCATGGGAAGTCTCCATTTTTTCGTCCAAAGAGGTTGAATGCAAGAAGAGGAGTCCTATCATGAGGTTGTACAAATGGTTGTAATTCCTAAGCTACTAATGCAATTTTTTTTGTAAAACCCCATGTAAGGCATATTTCTTTTAAATCCATTTTAAAGGTTTACAGAGGCATTTTTTTGTATGCTGGTACATTTATCTGCCTAAATGCACATCATACATTTTATTTTGTTTATACATTATTTTTATGCTGCACAGTAACTTGACTGAGCCACAAAATTGGACGATGTTACACAACCCTTTTTGCTGTCCTGATCCCTTGCAAATAGGCAGTGAATAAACTCGAAAGAATGCATAGATTGATATTTTAATTTCTTATGGAAACATAACAGATTGAGGTGTCTAATTTGCTTTAATAAGTTTGTCAAGATAATGAAACTCCAGTAAGATTACCTCTGTGGTGATATAGAGTATTGAGATAACACCCACATACACCTTTATCATAGATGGGTATTTGCTGCAATCCCGGGAGACCAGTCAGACAATGCACTGGATCCAGCTTATGCAGTTCACACTATTCACAAAACTGCTTTCAAGTCCCAGGCACAGATGACTTCACTGACAATGCCATACATACCCACCCATTTGGGATTACAGATTTGTTCAGGTAGGAAGCTGCCATGCAAAAACAGTAGCTGGCTATCTAGGGGTCATGTGGGTAAGTGGTAAAGGAGGAAAGCATACAGTAGATAATGAGACCTGTCATGGGTCAGTGCTTTCTGTCAAAACAGGCCAGTATTGCAGGTCAGCCCACAGTTGGCCCATGAAGGGGGCTAACCAGATGAGATTCCGTGTAAAGTGAAGACGTTCTTATGGACACAGAGGTGGAAAGTAATAAATTATGTTTACTTGCGTCACTGTAATTAAGTAGTTTTTTTGGGTACTTCTACTTTTTAAAGTAGTTTTTAAAATCTGTAATTTTACTTTTACTTAAGTATGTTTTTTGAAGTATTGTACTTTGCTACATTTGAAATCAATTTCGCTACTGAGTAAAAAGAAAAAGGAATGAAAATGAAAAATACTTTTAAGAAATGCACCCCGGAAACCACTGCAACTGATTGATTGATGGGCGTGGACTACAAACACCATCAAAATGCATTCAAATTCTTATGAAGCAAACCCCTGGCCATATTTAAGTGACCACTTTGATTTTTAAGTACAAGAAAGGCAGCAGCTTTATTATGCGAAGGTGTTCCTTCAAACACCTAAAAACAACTAGTTTGAGTATATCCACTTGTCTTTTTTGAACTACACTAGAACCCCCCATCCCACCCCCACTGTTAAAAAAAGTAACTCGAGTAAATTTTTTATGAGCTTCTCTTTCCTTTTACTTGAGTAGATTTTTATAATAGTAACTTTACTTGTACTTCAGTAAACAGTACTTTTACTGGCGTACAAAAGTTTTGGACATCTGACTATCACACATGTATGTGGGCCTTCTACAAACTTTGCCACAAACATGGAAGCAAGTTATTCTCTTAAAATAGCTTAAATAATTCCATTCACTGGGTCTCTGGAACTAGGGAGTCCAAATCTGTTCCACAATGACAGTACCCCCTTGCACAAAGTTGAGGTCCAAAATTATATGGTTTGCCAATGTTAGTGTGGGAGAACTGTAGAACTGGCACACATAGAGCCTTGACCTCACAGCTCTACTGAACACATTGGGATCTGGAACACCAAATATGTCCAAGACTGCCTCCCCTAAAAATCAATTCCCATCCTGCTATTAATGCTTTTGTGACTTAGCCAGCCCAAGTCCCCATAGCAACACCCTTAAAAGCTCATGAAGCCTAATGCCATAGACAGTAAGGTACAATTCCGGGACATGTTCAATCTCACTTCTGTTCAAAAAACGATACTGCAACATATGGCCAATTATCTAGAGCTCATTTGCCCCAATTTTAAAAGAGACTATTGAGCTTACCACACCTAAAGCCATACATAAACCAGCTTACTAGAGACTCTAGGTAACCTAGTGCTAGGAGCTAGGTGCTCCTTCACACCTTCACACACAGATCTCATGCTGTAGTTTGAGTATCCAAGGCTAATGTACGCATCCCATGCAACGGTATCCTGGTTTTTCCTGAAAGTCGTAGAAGGACAATAATACTAACATATTGACAGTGCTTGCTACATTTAAAGCAATATCAGTTCTCAATAGGGCATCAGCATTCTGCACTTGGCAGTACAAATAGGAACATATTGTTTTGTCTGGTGAGACCACCAGCAATGCAACACATGCATCGCTGACAGGCATGTGGCTTGGCATGGTCTGCTTATGAGTCATCAAATTAGCTCGAACACAGACCCTGGAGTTAAAGCATGGATGTGCAGTCCATCCAAATTTCTCTTGAAAAATACACAAAAAAGTACTGTGGCAAAATAAATACTGCCACAACCAGTGTCGTGCAAAAAAGCACTTTAGCGCAGTGGTAGGCTACCATCATCCAACTTGGCGAACATGAGTGGATGCCACAGCTAAATCAGAGCCTGGTTGGGATAGAGTAAGGCCCATTTCTGGATTTTGTTGAGGGATTTGAACATATTCAACTGCTAGATGATTAACAGCTTGGAAAAATGTGAGGAGGACTGGGGATAATGACTTCTTTTTGGGTTCGGAGTCTGGTTCTTTTTAAAAAGTTGTGTTTAAGAAGTTTCAGCTCCAGAATCAATGATTTTAGCTGTGTCATGTCTCCTGCCAAATCATTAGTGGAATCAGGTGTGGCTCTTTCTTGGTTGGAATAAAACCCTGCAGCCACACCAGTCATTGTGAATAGGATTGCTGACGCTTGCGTTAGACTTTAAGTGACAGAAGCATAAATTCATCAGTTATATAAAAGTTTTGGAATTCTGTCTGAGTATTGCAGCATGGTTCATTAGGCATAGTGTTAGTTAAATGGCAACTGTGAAATACTCAGAGGAGACCAAAAAAGTGGAAAATGCCTGGAGGAAAGATTGAGAGTAAAGTCAGACATCTGCAAGGAGGAATAAAGGCTACACAGTGTGCTGGGTGATACCTATTAAGGCAAGCAATGCTGATGAGTCAAAGCCCACATGAAGCAATCAGGCACCATGGAGTTCTGTTGAATTCTACTAAAAAGGACACTAGTAGGGTTTAAAAAATAGACTCACAGAAGAGAAGCAGAAGAGATTAGATTAGAGGAAGCTTTCACCAGTTTTGGAGATGGAACCTGTAACTCCAAAAATAGGCACAAGCTGCCAAACAGATAACTCCATGAGTAACTAAAATATCTAAAAGAATAAAGTATGTAATTTGTAATTTCGAATTCTAAACTTTGGAATGAGAGGTCCGCCGTAACAGACACTTTGAGTTGCAAATAAGAAGTTACACTTCGCTATAAAGGTACATTATGAAAAAGACGCTCAAAGACACAAAGTGACCTTTACTTACCATATAGAACTTTACTTGCCACGTAGAACTTTACTGACCATGTGGACCTTTATTTACCTTGTAGACTTTTACTGACCATGTAGACCTTTTCTTATAAACCGTTACTTACCATGCAGACTTCACTGTTACTTGCCATGGAGACTCACTCCTACCATGTAGACCTTTACTTACCATGTGGACCTTTTCCTACCTTTTCTTGCCATGTAGACTTTTACTGAGCATATAGAACTTGTTGTACCATGTAGAACTTTACTTACCATATAGACCTTTTCTTATAGACTGTTACTTACCATGGAGACCTTTTCTTACCATGTAGACCTTTACTTACCATGTAGACCTTTTCTTATTCTGTGGACCTTTTCTAACTTTTCTTGCCATGTAGACTTTTACTGAGCATGTAGACCTTTTCGTACCATGTAGAACTTTTCTTACCATCCCTTATGCAAAGAAAATATATTTCTCTTTATATTAACTGTCAATATTTTGTTCTGATCTAATCTGATATTATAGTGTTCTTATCTACTGGTAAATTGAAAAGATTTTATAATGTTTACATTCCTCGTTGCTACACTAACTGATACTAACGAATAATTAACAGAAAAAAAGATATTTATATTCAAAAATATGTTCACAATATAAAGATTAATATATTGGATTAATATATTACAATATATTAAAAAATACATAAGGAATTGCCACTTGTCAT
>JAOTRS010000026.1:10078166-10090024 GCA_028565755.1 Dinotopterus cunningtoni
CAGCATCACCCGGGGATCGAACCAGCGATCTCCGGATGATAGGGCGAGCGCTTTACCACTGCGCCACTCGGAGGCATAGGTCATGTTCTTTGTAAATTTTCATGCTCTGCACACCTCTCATGAAGTTTGTCACCTGGAACGCGAGTACACTATAAGTAATCCAGGCCAAATTCCACAACTCTCATCTCATCCAAAATGCATTCCAAAGTTCAGCTGAGGCTCTTTATAAAGCTCTTGGAGTCCCACTGAGCTAAATCTAGTTGGTATCTTTTAAAGTTACAGTGTATTTAGTAAAATTGGATCTTTTTTTATTTCCCTGAATCGGGAAAAGCCTTTATTGGTGATCACTGGCACTTAGTGTAGTGACCATTTTATCTCAGGTAGTGAAATAAATGCTCAGTAATTTTAACAATCTTTTTTCCAGATGGCATGAAAGTATTGAAAATGCTATATGTTTTGTTTTCAGCTCCTGGCAGCAATTATTACATTGTGCTCAACTTCACATTCATGGACACAGAATGCACCTATGATTACTTGTTTGTGTATGATGGAGATTCCTATCAAAGTCCTCTCCTTGCAAGTCTGAGTGGCAACACCTTACCTCAAACAATAGAGGCAAGGTCTGGCAAGGTGAGTTTAACATAAAGGCTACGTGAAGAATTTCTCACTACTGTTTGTGGTAGCTTTGTCGAATTGTGAAATAATTCTCATGATTTGTTTTTCTGTTCAGTGCACAATATTCTCAGTAATCTTCAAATAATTCTCTCAGTAATTTATGTAATTTTGTTTACTAGCTTTAGACTAGCATTAGAACAGTTTTGTTCTACACCAGCTAGTCAACTACAGTAGCTTCAGTTTCAAGTAAGGATTTTGTTAGGTCTGTTATTGATGTAACAACCAACAACTTAGACTAAGTAACAGTGGTGTTTAATTGAAGAAGACAGATGTTTCGCTTGCCATGCGGAAGGCCTGGGTTCGATTCCCAGCCAGTGCCCAAACCCCAGCCACTGGATGCAGTGCCGGTCCCACGCCCAGATAAAATGGGAGGGTTGCGTCAGGAAGGGCATCCGGCGTAAAACCTGTGCCAAGTTGTAGTGCGGACTGGGTGTTCCGCTATGGCGACCCCTTGCCGGGAGCAGCCGAAAGAACAACAACAACAACAACACTTGGGTTTTCTTGTTAGCTTAAAAAATAATAACTTTTCTCACTCAACTTAGTTTTGTTTTATATTGTTTACCTAATTTTAAGCGCTGGAAGTTTTGTACCATTTCCGTGGTTATCCTTCAGACATTTCATATTGTTCTCCACATCCTACTTCAGAAATTCACACAATTATTTCGGTTGTGCTCTCTTTTTATGTAAAGAAACATGGCTTTAAAAGAAACTGGGATTGATACAGAAACTGATACCGCACCCTGATTCTTTTATTATTAGGATGGATCTCTTATTTTGTACTCTATTTTGTATTGAAGAAGTGATAAAGATTTCAGTTGTAGCATTAACCATTAGTCTTGATTTACAATAGGAGACATGTGACTTGTAATTAGATTACATAGTAACACTGGCCTCTCATTACTATACAACATTATCACTGGCTAATTTTATTCAAAACCTCTAGCGAGCATGATGAATGTCCACAGAATGTTTATTTTCCCTGGTCCTTTCTCAGTTAAATAGTGTGTTATGCTGGGATAAAAATCATTTGCTATTGTAAATCATATCGAGAACGTTTCCTTTTTTTCTTAATCAGTCTATTAACTTAAATTATTCTAGTAATTTGGCAAATGTAGTGAAAAACCACCAACAAGCAAAAAGACAATCTTGCTTTTTAGCAGAAATGTTTACTTTTAAAATCTAAGGTACAAAACTAACATGCTGTTATAGAAAGGTAATCAGTGATGAGACAATTTCCAAATATCAACATGTCATGGAGTATTTTATTTTTCTTAAACCACTATATGAATGGATGTTAAAATAGAAATAAAATCATTTACTTCAAGTGGCCCTTTTTCCAAAACATTGACATGTCTTTGCTTGTTATATAATAGAATATTAAAAGGATTTTATTAATTTTATGTATGCATGGCCTTTATGTGGTAGTTTGGGCCACCTTTGAGACTGTTCTTGCCCAGAATTTCATGTTACTGAATATTTTGTTGATTTACTATATAAAAGTTCAGTTTACAGCACAGTAGCACAGAGTCACAGCTGCAGGGTCTGTAGTTACATCATGAACTCTGTGTTTGGAGTTTTGCAGGTTGCCTCGTGTCCCGTGTGTATAATTGTGTCCCCACCGTGTGCTCTTCTTTCCCAGGATAGGCTTATGCCCATTGTGATCCTTACCAAGATAAAAATGTTACTAAAAATGAATGAATTAAATTTTTATTCCTCCATCAGCTCATCGCCTCTGATCTTTTTTTTTTATTTCAGATGCTGCTCCACCTCTTCAGTGACGCCAACTACAACCTGCTAGGCTTCAATGCCACCTACACATTCTCGCTGTGTCCTGGGGACTGCGCAGGTCATGGGCGATGTGATGTAGTCTCATCTCGCTGTCAGTGCCATCAGGGTTGGGGAGGGACAGACTGTTCCTTACCTGTCTGCTCCACGGACTGCACACAGCGTGGTCATGGACGCTGTGATAAGGTTTTTAGTTTTTTTGTTTGTTGCAAATTAGTTGGTTTGATTTTTGATTTCTAGTATTGATATTCATTCATTATAAAAGTTTAGATGTTATTTAACAGCACCTTAATGTTTAATATTGTTGCATGTCTCCCGTTTAGCTTCTCTGCTAATGAGTTTGATCTATAACAATAACTTCTGTATCTCATGTAACATGAGTTCTCTCTCACTGTCCTGTCAGAGTCGAGACCATTGCATATGCAGTTCTGGCTTTGTGGGGCAGAGCTGCCAGCTGGGCCTGCGTGATAACAGTGGTGTGGGCCAGTGGTGGGAGGTGAAAAACAGGGATTTGACGTTTTCTCCACGGACTGCATCAGGGGGTGTCTACCTGTCCTCCACCAGAACCTTTTACATGTTTGGCGGTAAATACGAATAAGCGAATGTTCTGTAACAGTTATAACATGATTATCTATGAGATGGAGTTTGTTGTATTTAAGATTTATTGTCTAATATGAAACTGGCATTATGGAATTCGGATAATGGTAGTGGATTTTTGTCACATTGTATGCATAGTTAGAAGCAACTCTAAAGGCTGTTGTCATTGAAGATTTTCAGTTGTTTCAGTCCAAAATGTCAACACTGTAACACTAATCTGACTATATAGGATATACTTTTGATCTGCCCAAGTTTTAATGCTATAAGACAATGATTTCTACCAGAACAAATTTTAAAGAAATTATTCTGCAAGATGAAACCAGAAACGCTTTGTCAATTTCTAGAAAAAAGTGCATCTAAAGAATCTGGTATAGAATTTGCACATATAAAATCTTGTTCTTCTGGCCAAGGCAATGTTATAATCTGATATTTATTTATTTGTACATTTGTTTAATTGATTTTACTACCTTTTAAATCCCTTACGTATGTATCTATAACTGTGTATTATATTGGTTCGTATAAATTGTTTGAATGTTTAATAGTTATCTGCCATGAAATAGCCTGTGAAGCTGATATGGCAATAAACCCTAATACAAACAAAAATCATCTGTCCAGGTGAAGCTATATGGAAGAGATATGAAGTCATGTATAGTCGACTTCTTTTTGTTGGGTTGAAACATTTTGATGCTTTAGTGGCTTCAGTGGCTTTTTCAGTCCGAAGCTAAATTCATCAGTGGCCATTGCATACATCTGTGTGTATCTGTGCTTTACTTGTGCTTTTTTATGGTTAATGGAGTTTGCAATCAGAACTTGATGATGATTATATATTTATAACAACAAAAATGTTGATCATGGATGATATGGAAAAGTCACAGTTTTCCTGTCTTTTAGGTTTTGACTTGAACAAAGCATTAGGAGACCTTGTGGAATACAACTTTTCATTAAATCGGTGGGAGAAGAAGTTGCACTCTATCGCTCCTGTAAGATGGTTTCTGTTCAATGAGCCTTTTTCAATTGCATTGGTTTTTTATACATGTTTATTGATTTACTTAGGGTTTTCTCTCTGTCTTTCCTCACTCAAGGCCCCAAGACATTCTCATACGGCAGTGGAATGGCAGGGTAACATGGTCATATATGGTGGTGAGCTTTCTAACCACTCTCTTGCTAGTGATGTCTGGTTGTACCGTCCACAACAAAATAGTTGGCAACAGCTTGGCCGGTCAGATGCTCCAGGGGCTCCCAGGCTAGCAAATCATGCAGCGGCTCTGGTGGACAACGATCTGTATGTCTTTGGGGGTAAGTAGCCGCTTTCATAACCTGAAAAAGGATAGGTAGTCTAAGAACATGCTTATTAAATCCAGTTACTGAACAACGGAAAACGTTCTTTACAAACACAAAACAAAGATATGCAAGATAATCGCAGTGGAGTTATATGGTGAAATAGTACCAAGCTTTATTTTCTTCAAATTATCCAGTGTTTCCATACACTTTGCATGTTTTTGATTATGAAAAGATTGTCCGTTATTTGTTCAAGAAAATTAATCCATTTAGTAAAAATGTATCCATTAACAGGTAGGAATTAATGTGAGAGGGGGGGGGTTCATAATATAATAAGGTACACATTTTAAAACTAAGCAAGGACCACAAATCTGACATACTTGTCCAAGAACTACGTATAACTTGTACACTGTAGTACTATCTGACCTGACCACTTGATTCAAAGCCAGTGTGTTTTTGGTATCTCTTGGTAACTCTTATTTCCTGTGTTCTCAGGACGTACAGAAATGGACATGTTCTCCTCCTCTCTGTATCGCTTTCGGTTGGGAGACAGGGTTTGGGAGGAAGTACACCCTCATGGGGGAAAAGCCCCTGCCACTGCAGGTCACAGCATGGTCTTCCACTCTCCATCCAGGACTCTGCTGGTATATGGAGGGCACAGACCCACTACAGCCAGGTACAACAACAGGGTCGTGTGTCACCAAGCCATGCTATTACATAGTATTTGCTAGGAGTAGAAGTAATACAACTAACTGTCATGACAGTTGATCAAACCTCTTATTACTTGTGTATCACAAAAACTGTATTTCAACAGCAGTATTTTTGCCTCAGCTGGTCTAGATTGGAAACTTTTTAAGGCAGTGTAAGGGGGAATACATTTTCTGGTTAGAATTTGAAGTTGTCCAGGTTGCCCAATGCTGCATTAATGTCATGCACATACCTTGGTTATCTCTTTTATAGGTTCAGTGTTAGGGTAAACTCCACAGATATTTTCCATGTGGACAAGCGTTTCTGGACCTCCCTTCGTTCACGTTACCCAGCTAATGGACCTCGGGAGAGGGCCTTTCATTCTGCCACGATAATTGGCAATTACATGGTGGTATACGGTGAGTCTTGATCTTATTATTTTGTAGCTGATCACTAACAAGAATTTTAATATATGTTGGTATATAAGGTGTGATTTAAATGATTATGCTTTTGTTCTATTCAGATTTTTGTATAGTGCTTTCAGCAAATATTTCAAAGCAACTTTATAATAATCATCTATATTCTGCATCTCCAAAAATATTTGATGATTTACATGAAAATAAAAAAAAATCCAGGACCTCAGTATGTTACCATTTTCCCAAAAATGGTCCCAAAATATCTATCCCAAAATCAAATAAAAAAAATCTGGATTCTTTATTTACAATACAGAAATATTAAATTTCTGAAAAGTAATATGTTCATTTATGCGTTCAATACTTGGTCTGGGCTCCCTACGATTGAATTTTTGGGTTGGCATTTTTCCACATTGTCCTTTTTACAATAAAGCATAGCTTCTCTATAGAGGTCAGGTGAGTTTGCTGGCTAGTCAAGCACAGTAATGTTACGTTAGCAAACCCGTTAGTGGGAGTTTTGAGACTGTGGGCAGGTGCTATGTCCTGCTATAAAAAGAAATCAGCATCTCTATATAGCCTGTCAGCAGAGAAAAGCATGAAGTGCTCTAAAATCTTCTGGTAGATAGCTGCGACTTGAAAAAGTTCTCCTGTGTTTTTGAATTTGCAAGATAGAGAGATATACACAGAATTTGTATTGTATAAATCATTACTCTAAATGAAATACTCTAATATTGAGATACTGGATTTTTAATTTAAAGGAGCTGCAAATGAGTCATGAAATAACATGACATAAAATTCACTTCACTTGTAATTAATCTAGAATATGAGAGTTTCCTTTATTGTATTAAATTATAAAAAGAAAAATGCTTTTCTATGAAATATTTTTTTCAGATGCACTGTAGGTTTAAATCCATTATTAGCAAACCATGGTGGAATGCATCAGGAAGAAACCTTAAGTAAAATCCAGACTCGAAATGGAACTGATCTGATACTGAGCTGGGTGACACTAAATTATAAATAATTAATCTTCCCTAACTGTATGCTTTAAAAGTAACAGGATCTAAGAGTGGTGAAAGGATGGTCAGTACAAGTAAAGGATTTTTCATGATTATAGCAAAAGATCTTTGGTACAAGTCTACCGTATTTTGATGAGATTTATCCAATGAAGCTAAGGGTAGACTTGGGCTTAAATTCACTTTGAGAAGTGCAGCCTTTAGGATTTCTATACTGGATCAACAGGCACAGCAGGAGAGAATGAATCACAAGGACAGAGGCTCCAAGCCAAAGAAGCATCAGGATGAATTAGCCAGGTCTGGAGGACAAGAGGAAGCACATCAGTAGCAGGGTTTTACGATCATACAGTACATGGGCATCATATTAGAGAGTCCATGTGTTGTTTGTATGTTTTTTAACTGAATTTAATAATTTTTCCAGGTGGAAATGTGCACATCCATTACCTTGAAGAGAAATGTTATGATGAGGATATCTTCTTCTACCACCTGGGCTGCCACCAGTGGGTATCTGCAGGAGAACGTCACATGCACCGTAAGTGTTTTAACAACCACAGTGCAATCAGTGCATTTCTGGGGACATTAGGAATGCTGTTGCCCCTAGTGTACCTTAATGTGTGTCACGTGGATAAGAACGTACACCATTCAAATGAAGATGTCAAAGGAGATAATAAATATAAAAAGAATACATTCTTGGCCTTCTCCACTATAATGACTGAAAATCAGCTATTTAGAAAATATATTTTCTTATATTTCTAAACAATTTGCATCTGCAGTAAAATTCAAGCATTTAATGAATGAGCTTGCCAAATAATTCTATAAGAGATTATTCTTAGGGTCCTGTATAAATTCACTGACCACAGCTGATTTTCAGTGGAAACAGTTTGTTTGTCTGGACTCAAATTCCTTTGTTTATTCTCTTATAGGAAGCAGATCTGTGAGAGGCCGTTACTCCCATGTTGCCGCTGTCATGGATGGCCGTGTTCTGCTTGTTGCTGGCGGTTACAGTGGTGTGGCCCTTGGTGACCTGGTGGCATACAAAGTCCCGCTGTTTGTCAGCAGTGACCCTGGGGACAGAGTGAGTTGATTTAGGGAGGAAGAAAAACTTGTGTGTGTATGTACAGTTATTAAAGCTTCAGTTCATATTGACATCAAACATCAGAGTGGGGAAATGTTGCTTTTTTCACCATTCAGTATAAACTCTGAAGACTTTTTTTGTAAAGTTCTCAGGAGATCTGCTGTTTGTGAATTTGGCTGGATAGGCCTTATATATACGAGTAAAATATTAATTATAACATTTTTAATATTGTGCTAAAACATTTTATAATCTGAATTGCCTGGATTAATAAAAGAAATCGCTCAGCACTATCAGGTCTTATGCTTGTAATATTCACCCTGTCTGCCTTCTTAGACAACATTTCCCATCCTCTCTCTCTCTCTCTCTCTCTCTCTCTCTCTCTCTCTCTGTGTTCCTGTGTGTCAGGATGCTCTATGTGCCGAGGCCCCAGATGAGAGAATGTGTCTAAAAAACCCAGAATGCAGCTGGTGTGAGGGTCGCTGTCGGGAATACCAGCCAACTAATCCGGTAATATATTTAGTACCTACTTGCTTTTTAAATTTTTTCCTTAGTTTTTTTTTTCAGCAGAGTTTCTCATGATGAGTCTATTATTCAAAAATGCCTGTATTATGTTTTTGTATGCCCACAGTGTGGCAGCACCGGCTGTTTGGGTCTGGCACGCTTCCTTTCAGACTGCCAGTCATGTCTAGTATTCAGTGGTGTACCCAAGTCGCTTCCTCGTGCCCCTGGGGATTTTGGCTGGTGTGTCCAGAATGATTCATGTTTACCGGTCTCAGGTAGGAATATAGAAGAAGAGAGCAGAAGGAGTGAGGAATTAATACACAATGTGCACCACAGTTAATGTAGCAAATCAATATCTCATGACACTCCTAATTTCCTGTGTCTGTGAAATACTGACTTGTTATTATTTCTGTGGTTGTAGTTTGATTTTCGTGTTTTTTTTTTTTTTTTTTTTTTTTCCTTTCCCTGTATATAGGCTTATGTGTCAGGTTATTTAATAGTCACAGAGTCTTGTGTAACAACGAATTCTGACCCCTCACAGAGCGTAGTGCATGCCGCGTGGACCAGATCTCGGGGGCGTACGGCTGGTGGGGGGAGCGGACGAGTTTCCTGACTTCCCTCCCCTACTGTCGCACCGAGAACTATGTCCCAGGACTGCACCTGCTCACCTTTCAGCACCCGCGCAACCACTCGCAACCCGACAAGGTATGTCAGGACTTACCACTCTAAACTCTGACTTGCATATAAGTAAAGTTAAGCAGTCACACTGGAGCCATGTCTTGAAACTTCTTAGTTTTCTGCAGTACAGTTAAACCTTGGATTGCAAGCATAATTTGTCTATAATACATTTTTCTATAAATAATAAATTTGTCTATAATAAATTTGTCAATAGTTTTTCTATATTTTATTCTTATTCTATTTCATAATTTATTTCTTATGATTTTTTAAGGTCACGAAAAAAAGCATTTCACTGCATATCGTACTGTGTATGAATCACAGGGACAGAGACAGTGTCTGGAAATGTGCTTGTATTCCAAAACACCCGTATATCAAAGCACATTTCCAAGATAATGGAAACTCAGATGATTTGTTCCATAACCCAGAAATATCCATATAAAATGATTAATACAAAATATAAAGTAAAAATAAAACAAATGAACGTCCCCTCTGGAGAGGAGAGGAGGGAGGGGAAGGGGGGGGGATTATGATGTAGGACGATTTCATCTGCACACACACACTATATGCTCTCTGCTGGCTCACTGGAATCTTTTTCTTTTGGTGTGCTGTTAACAAGGAACCTCTCTAATAACACTTGCTTTTGACTTCTTTTGAGGTTTTTGCAGAAATGTGACTTTAAATGCTTTACGCATGCACACACCTTACAACTTTTTAGTAAACTGTATACGCACACACGGATGTTGACTTTACGAGTGATGCACGTGCACTGAGACCTAGCATGGCAGACAATTACTCACAATGCCACAGCGCGAGAGGGAGAATAACCATAGGCTTAGATGTGATCATGTGATACCCGGCAGACAATGAATGCATACTACTCGTATTTAAATTTTAAGTGCTTGTTAAAATTTATTTAAACTTTTTGTTCGTCTTGCAAAACACTCACAGACCAAGTTACTCGCAATCCAAGGTTTTACTGTGAATTTATTTAATTCCTTTTGATTTAAATCTACTTGTCTACTTCCTTGTTTCCTCTGAAGGTGTCCATTCTAAGAAGTGCTTCCATAATACTCAACCCATCCACGGAGATGGACGTCACTCTGCAGTTTCGCGGTTTTATTCACCCTCTGTTAGGGGCTCCACCTCCCGCCACTCCTCCGCAAGAGACTGTGGCCATGTGGGCCAGGATTCAGAAGTTTCACTTCACAGTGAAGATGGCTGCAGGGCCCAACTCAGTTCAACTGGTAAGAGAATAATACGTTCTGATGTTTGCACCGGTGTTGATTTTAAGTCCAGTAGCATATATTCTATACCTTTAGTACTAGAGTGAGTCAAAAATGATGCACACCCTGGCTCTAGAATTTAATTCACTTTTAGAAAAGACAGATGAAGTTTTTGCAGAGTGTCCACAATGTGGGCAGAAGTGTGCAGATGTGCATTGTCATGCAAGATCACAACGCCCTTGAATAACTGTCCTCTGCATTTAATCCGAAGTTTAGGCATCAGCTCTTCAATAAGCATCTCACTGTAATGAGTTCTGTTGCTTGTTCAACCCATTTCCTGATAATGTTCCAATACTGACTTTTAAGAATAAAATAAAAACTCACGAATTACAAGTTAAATCACGAATCAAAAAGTCAGGCATCCATTTTGGCTTGCAGCGCAGTTAAATGAACTAATGTAACATGTTCACAACTGCTCAGAAATTACTGGGGAGACAGTGAACGGAAAGCACTGATAAGTAGCTTTAATATATATCTTTAGTGCGGATAACTTTTAACACACTCTCGTATAAGCATTTGACAAACTTTGTACTCATGTATGTAACTGTTAGTACCTGTCCTAACCCAAACATTTGTCCTGTATTTTTGTGGGAAAATATAGAGGTATAAGTTTCAAAACTTCATAACCTTGTTAATTTTTTTACAATCTCATGTCCACACAGACTGATGTTCTTGGGCGCTGGTCAGCTCAAGAGGAAAAGGAGAGCCGTCTACTGTCCCGTCCGGATGGTTCTCGTCTGTTTCAGAATCTCACTCGGGGGAATTGTTATCTGGTGCAGGCAGAGGGCTACCTGAACAGTTCTACCTCAGGCCAGACAAGTGAGATGGCTCTTACCTGGAACCGAACTGCCATACCTGGAGGAAGTGTAAGGGCTGACTCTGGAATGATGATGATTTAGGTTTTTTTTTTTTTTTTTGTTACTATAGAAGTGAGAAAGTTACTATATAAGAAGTGAAAGTAAATATAAAAGAAGGTCATTAAAATTTTTCTGATAATTTACGTATTATAATATGTAGTAGTAGTAGCAAGGGAGTCCAGCTGATGAGTAGCAAAGCGTTTTTAAACATTGTGGTATTTTCAGTCCAGTTTCCTTGACTCATAACCCACTTATCCATTTTCTTTTGTTCTTCATCAGGAGATCTCGTTTCTGTTCTTGGAGCCATATCGCTCAGGATCATGTTCAGCATATCACTCTTGTTTAGCCTGCCTGTCCGATCAGTCCTGCGGCTGGTGCCCCACTACAAACGTCTGCATGCTGCGTTCCAACGTCAGCCACGAGCGTTGCCTAGAGCCACAAGGAGAAGAGCACCATCTGTTGCTCAACCCACAGCACTGCACACTGTGTGAGGAATACAGAGACTGCAGGGCCTGCACTCAGGTAAGGCGCTATAGTATTTGGCTCAGAGTTTGTGGGGGCAAAGGATTGTCATCACATGTTCTTGTTAAACACTCCACTTTATATTTTATCCTCCTTCAGTCATAAGAGTTTTACTGAGGGCAATGCACTGATGTTGGCATTTCAGTTCATCTCAAAGTGCTTAGTGGGGTTGAGGTCAGTGCTCTGTGCAAGCCACTCAAGTTGTTCCACTCCATCTTTATGGGGCTCACTTTGTACAGCCCCTTGGTTCCAGTGAAGAAAATTAATGCTGCAGCATAAAAATCCATGCTGTTCAGTTGTGTGCCTTAAAGTTTGTGATTTAATTTTAGGGATGCACCGATACCACTTTTTTGGAAAACGAGTACAAGTACTTGCATTTCAGTACTCGCCGATACCGATACCGAGTACTTAATAAACGCGCTACCTTTTGAGCCTCCTCTGGACAATTTCGCTGAGCACAATTTGCAGTCCGCCTTTGTTTTGTCGTCTTCATT
>JAOTRS010000026.1:10090715-10102465 GCA_028565755.1 Dinotopterus cunningtoni
GATACCGGTATCGGTGCATCCCTATTTAATTTGCAACAGTTTGTGGAAGAACCCCTTACGGGTTTAATGTTCAGGGGTCCACAAACTTGTCGTATATTGACAGTGTAGTATGTATATACAGTGCATGTGTGTTTGTGTGTGTATGTATATACTGTGTATATAATTAATTAATTTTTAAAAATTAATTTTACATTTTTTGTTTTGTTTCTTTATAGGATCCTTACTGTGAATGGCAAATTAACTCCAGTAAGAAGGGGGATTACTTATGCAGCCGTCGAGGGAGACTGGAAGGCTCTATTCGTGATCCATTGGAATGTCCTAAAGTCTGTAACCAGTGAGTAAGAATTCATCATGTTAATTGATTTTTCTCCTATACTGCTGTGATGCCACCATGTAACCTTATCCACAGAGTAAGACATTCTGCTGTTACTGTCTTGTTACAGCAATGTCTCAGAAAATGTCAGACTTTTGCATCTTCAAAAAGTTTAACAAATTTAAATAGTAATTTTTATGTCCTTTTAAGTTCTATTTATGTATGATAGAAATTACATCGTAACATAGAATAAAAATGACATAGAAATCAATTATTGTTCCTTGTTCACCAAGAGTTTACACCAAAAAAGGCAGATTATTTCCAAAATGTGTAGTGGCATGTACCATGGACTGTTTCATTAATAGTTATAGTTCCACTTATATTAAGGGCCACATGGCTATAAACTGTTACATTTTTAAACGTTTCTTCTTTCCTATCTGTAAAAGGAGGACAACCTGTGGGGAGTGTCTGTCAAACTCTAGCCAGTGTGCATGGTGCGAGTCAGCTCAGACCTGCTTTTACTTTGCTGCTTATCTCACCAAGTTCCCATACGGAGAGTGCAGAGACTGGTATGACAGGTAAGGGTCGGCAAATTAATACTTTTTAAAAAATATGTATTTATTGATTCATTTTGCAATATTTTCTAATTAGTAGTAATACCGTAGGCCATTTTTCAAGAGGCTAATCCCAGATTGAATTAAAGCTAAAAGGCTACACATCAATCACATCTTTATTGTACATCTGCCTTGAAATAAAACGGAGGCAAAAATACGTCACTGTCACAAAAACGCATATGGACCTGACTGTATCTACCTTAAAAAAAAAAGAAAACAAAAACACAAACTGCTAACTATAAAGATGTTACTAAAGAAGGCTTTTTGGTTTGTTTCTACAGGATAGCTAATATCTGGAGACTAGTCTGGGGTCCAGGGTGCTTTTAAACTGATCTATAATTGCTTCCAGGGTTCATTAATTAGTCTTCATGTATTGTTTTTACAATTTAATGTAAATAATTTCACAAAATGTTATGGGAATCAACTGACTTTGTTTGTAATGTAAAATGTATTTATGGTTTATGTGTACTGTAAATCAAAATTATTAAGTTCCATTTTTTTCCTTTATGCTTATAGTGTGCACTCGGTTCCCCAGTGTAAGCAGTGCTCTTCTTTAGCTACGTGTACAGAATGCCTGCAGACATTTCAATGTGGCTGGTGTGGGGATTACAGCAATCCCACATTTGGCAGGTAGGACACATTTTCAATAACTTTAAAAATGTTATCTGAAATAACTCTTGCACTTCTTCATAAGGGTTTCAGCTGAATCCTAAGAGGTTTTGTTATTGGAAATAAAGTGTTAAACTGCTTCATCCTTTCAACATGTTAAATGAAAGTAACAGTAAATCAACACACTGAAACCAGCACACTTGAAATGAATCCTCAAAATGTACTCATTTAAGTGGAAGTGAATGCAACCACAGTGCCAGTTCTTGTGGTTTTTTTGGTCCTGATTCGTTAGATATGATATCGCAGCTGGGGATGGATTTAGAGAAGTATACTTTTATTAGAAATAGGTAATCATAATGTGTCCACACTGGTCTGCCTTTTCCAATTTGCTTTATTTTCTTCAATCTCTCTTTTTTCGTCAGGTGTCTAAAAGGAGACTGGGGAGGAATAATTGACTCATCTGTGACTAACTGCACTATTGCTGTTGCTGAAGTAAAGGCTTCAAGGTAATGCTATAACACAGTTCTGTTTCCTCCTGTCAGTGAATTTGTTCGTCTGCCATGCAAATGTCAAGGGGAAAATGCTATGCCAGTTTTAGTGGCTTTTATTAGAGTCAAAAACTTCAAAACAAACCAATTGTAAGAGTCAGGTTTCATTGTTAATACTTAAGAACAGTAGTTTAATTTCTTACCAGTTTCAGACTTTTTCATTGAGAAATCTATTGTTGAAACAGACGAGATGGCAAAGGTAGTTCCAGAGTGTAATAGAGCTGAGAGAACTGAACAGATTAAAGGCATATCCGCTCTGCTGCATTTCTTTCTAGGTAGAAGGTAAACCAAAAACAAAATCCGGCTAGCGTTGGTATCAGCAGGTAGTCAGATGGTGTTGTACATAATGTAGTCAGTTGCTAATCAAAATGGAAACTGACCGTCAGTTCCATGAAAGAAGTTTAAACCATCTTGGATGAGGCTGAAGATTACTGTAGAGATATTATATTTTATTTAAGTTTTCTTGATTTGCCTCAGATGCTCTTTTGAGGCAGTAGCACAGCCCCACAGTTATCGTAAAGAGACTTCATACAAGATAATAGTGTAATGCAAGAGTTTACATCCATGGGACAAAGAGTATTGTGTAAGTGAAATTCCTTGTAAAATTAATAGTGCAAATTGGGTTAGGGTTAGTTTATAACCCTTTAATAAGATTTATAAATTTTAATAAGATTTAAAGTTTATAGTGCAGTTTTCAGAGAGGAGTTGAGACAGGCTCTGGGTTGTCAGGAGGTGCTTCCAGTTAACTGGACAACTACAGCTAAGGTAATCAGGGAGACAATAGGAGGGTACTTGGTGTATCAGGAATGGGAAAAGTGGACAAGGAGACTTGGTGGTGGAGTGAGGAAGTCCAAGAGGCTAGCTAGGAATAAGTGGAACACTGAGAGGACTGAAGTGACGTAGACAGGGTTACAGGGAGATGCAGTATAAGGTGAAGGTAGAGGTGGCAAAGGCCAAACAAAGAGCATATGAGGACTTATATGCTAGGTTGGACAGTAAGGAGGGAGAGGTGGATCTGTACAGGTTGGCGAGGCAAAGAGATAGAGATGGGAAGGATGTGCAGCAGGTTAGAGTGATTAAAGATAGAGATGGAAATGTACTGACAGATACCAGGAGGGTGATGGGAAGATGGAAGGAGTACTTTGAAGAGTTGGTGAATGAGGAAAATGAAAGAGAACGAAGAGTAGAAGAGGTGACTGTTGTGGAGCAGGAAGTAGAAAAAATCAATAAGAGTGAGGTGAGAAGGGCGTTAAAGAGGATGAAGAGTGGAAAGGCAGTTGGTCCTGATGACATACCTGTGGAGGTATGGAAGTGCTTAGGAGAGGTTGCAGTAGAGTTTCTGACTAGTCTGTTTAACAAGATTTTGGAGAGTGAGAGAATCCCTGAGAAATGGAGGAGAAGTGTATTGGTGCCGATCTTTAAGAACAAGGGGGATGTGCAGAGCTGTGGCAACTACAGAGGAATATGATGAGCCATACAATGAAGCTTTGGGAAAGAGTAGTGTAAGCTAAATTAAGGGCAGAGGTGAGCATTTGTGAGCAGAAATATGCTTTCATCCCTAAAAGGAGTACAACAGATGCAGTATTTGCTTTGAGAATGCTGATGGAAAAGGACAGAGAAGGTAACAGGGAGTTGCATTGTGTTTTTGTAGATTTAGAGAAAGCGTATGACAGGTTGCCGAGAGACGAGCTGTGGTGTTGTATGAGGAAGTCTGGAGTGGCAAAGAAGTATGTTAGAGTGGTGCAGGACATGTATGAGAGCTGTAAGACAGTGGTGAGATGTGCTGTAGATGTGACCGAACAGTTCAAAGTGGGTCTGCCCCTTTTTATTTGCTATGGTGGTGGACAGGATGACAGTTGAGGTTAGACAGGAGTCTCCATGGACTATGATGTTTGCAGATGACGTTGTGCTTTGTAGAGAGAACAAGGAACAGGTGGAGGAAAATCTAGAGAGGTGGAGGTACGCTCTGGAAAGCAGAGGAATGAAGGTTAGCTGCAGCAAGACGGAATACATGTGTGTGTGAATGAGAAGGACCCAAGTGGAACGGTGAGGCTACAGGGAGCAGAGGTAAAGAAGGTGCAGGACTTTAAGTATTTTGGGTCAACAGTCCAGAGCAACAGAGAGTGTGGAAAGGAGGTGAAGAGGCGGGTACAGGCAGGTTGGAATGGGTGGAGAAAAGTGTCGGGTGTGTTGTGCGATAAGAGTATCAGCAAGAATGAAAGGAAAGGTGTACAAGACAGTGGTGAGACCAGCGATGCTCTACGGCTTAGAGACAGTGGCACTGAAGAAAAGACAGGAGGCATAGTTGAAGGTATAGCAGAGATGAAGATGTTGAGGTTCTCTTTGGGAGTGACAAGGATAGATAGGATCAAGGATCCTAGAAGAGAGAGAAGAGTCCATCAGAGGGACAACCCATGTTAGATGTTTTGAAGAGAGACCAGATTGAGGTGGTTTGGACATGTTCAGAGGAGAGACTGTGAGCATATCGTAGAAGGATGCTGAGGTCGGAACTGCGAGGCAGGAGGTCTAAAGGAAGACCAAAGAGGACATTTATGGGTGCAATGAGAGAGGACATGAAGGTAGTTGGGGTGAGAGAAGAGGATGCAGAGGATAGGGTTAGATGGAGGCAGATGATTCGCTGTGGTGTCCCCTGAAAGGGAACAGCTGAAAGACAAAGAAGATTTTTAACTTGCTTATAAGACAAAATGTATTATCTACATCAGAATGTACTTTTTCATGACAAACCAGAAGCAGACACCAATTGCGTACCCTATATGAGAACTTCCTGGGTGAAGCTCTGTCACACATTTGTAACTGGTATTAGAAATGCCAACAGTGTGAAAACCTTTCTATGACTCCAGACTTTTGATTGGTACATAGTGCATATAGTTATGAATTTATTATTGACCTGGAAACTATGGATAGGCAATAATTGCTTGTACTATGCTGATGAGTAAATCCATACTGGTATTCGGATGTTCGCAATGTTTACTGCTACCTTGCAAACTATGTAATATGTTTTTAGTTTCCCACTGAGCAGTGCAGATACCCAAAGGTTTAGTGTGGAAGAGAATGAAACTCTGCTTTCCGCAACGCTCCACTACTGCTATCGATGGCATGGCTATGAGAAACAGGAAGTCCCGTGCCTCACTTTAACAAAGCCTAGTAAGAATTCAAATGAACCATATCATATCATCTAAATAAATCCATTGAATCTATCTGTGCAGTGGTTGTTCCTTACTTTTGTTTCAGAGCCATGGGATGTTCCCTCGGTACACACAGAAGATCTCGATCGACCTTTACGGAGCCCGAAACCGTTACAGCCGGATTCAATACCCTGGCCAGCCCTTCACATCAACATTGATACAGTCAGTGTAGTTCTACTTTTGCAAAGAAGGAAATTAGATAATATTTGTAACTGTTCAAATGACAATCGTTAAATCTCTTAAAATTGTTTCTAAAGTCTTCCATCCTCACTATTTTACTGTACGCAGGCAGAAGAAAAACAACTGTCAGAGAAAAGCCTACCTTCGTCTCCAGCTTGCATACATGATCAGCGCAAAAGCAATATTCTCAGAGTGAGTCACCTACGGTGTACACATTACAAACTGCATTAAGATTAGCGTATACATTTAGTTTAGTCTTGCAAAACGGCCTGTTCATCACTCATGTTAAAAATGTGTAAATGTGCAAAACCAAGACAACTTCTGGTCCAAAACCTAGATAACTAACCAAGAGAAACTTATGTCACGGTGGGGCTGAAATCCAGTCAGATCATTAACAATATGTAGCCACATGCCCTCTAGTCTGTCAGACAGCTGGGGATGTGGAGTTGGGGACAGAACTATCAAGACTAGTAGCCCAGGGAAGGAATTTAATGGTGCACTGAGGCAGATGGTTAGCCATTTTGCTGGATTGGAAGAATCACTTCCATCTGTAGCTATCAATCCCTAAGCTGCAAAACTGATTGAATATGATGCCTAGCAACTAGACTCGACACCTCGGTCAAGACAAGTGACAATCTCTCCACCAATCAAGTTCATATACATGCAACTTAACCCTGTCAAATTTGCCCTGTCTTTCCAAAAAGTCTTGGAGAGGAGAATGTGGACATCAGGACACCCCTAAATGGCTAAGGCCCAATTTTGTGTACCAGTACTGACATTACCTTCGGAACAAGCAGAATCAACGAGCAGCCACTAAAATAACCCCTGCCACATCAGGGTGGGCAGGCCTTCCACCCTTGTCCCCTCTAAAATAGTTTAATTAACAGAGGCAACAGGACATATCCAGCCCTCATGGTCTTTTGATAGTTTGTAGACATCACCATGAGTTGGTCTGTTCAAAAGATATGACAGTCAAGGTTAATGTCAGTAAGAACCACTGACCAACAGTAAGTGCCGCAGATGCACTCTTAAGGCAGCATAAATGCCTGGTAGAGGGACGTCTTCGTTCAGAAGCGGTCTTCTGTTCATGGTTTGTTAAGGGCCAGTTGGAATTTCTTGGCTGAAGCCATATAAACTCATTTCTGATCATAGTGTCTCCTGGTACAGCCAGATAGTCTGCTGGGACACGACACACGAGCTCAAAACTGGCCACACTGCCAATTACTGACACCAAATCTGCTCAGGCCAGATTGCACAGAATGCATTCTATGGTCTCCTCCCCCACAGCCAGAAAGACAATGGTTTTGGTCAGTAGTGATAGGAATAGTGTTGCAGACTCCTCTTGAAGTATATTTGTTCTCCCAAATGACCGTAATAAATGGACAGATTTGGGACTATCAGTCTGATCATCCACTTCACCCCCCAGGAGCCCAGTATGGGATCTTCTTTTGTGCTATAATACCTTAAGAGACTTATAAACTCAAGTAGGTAAGATGTCAGTTTCTTAAAATACTGTTTTTTTGTTTGTTTGTTTTTTGTTTGTTTATTGTTTTGTTTGGTTAATGGAGGTAGAACTGCTTGCCTTTGGTGGTGGCCAGATGATTATTGGGTGTTGAACCCAATTATGTGGCTTAATCAAATAACCATGTAGCATTCTATGATAGTGAATCTGGAGGGCATTTCTTGGTATGCCCAGTAGTTTTTGAAACAGTTGGCAACTTTTCAGTCATCAGATCACCCGATCTGTCATGCTGACAGATGTGGGGAGCTCCTTCTATCTGTCTAAACATATCCTGGGACACTGCGTGATGGAAATCATCCTCCTGCCAAGTCGGTCACCCTCTTTCATAACTGCCACTGTATAAGGAGCATCTCGTGTGGTTTTCACATCAGTCAAGCTAGTGATGCCCTGGTGGTAATTCTTCTCGGACCCAGTGGTTATAGGAGGTTCATAAAATATTGCTTATATATAGACATGTGGTCCTATGGACAGTGCAGAACCAGAGGTACCCTGTCATGTGTCTTTATGGCAGTAGTATTTATAGGATATACTAAATCATAAATCATTCTAACTTTGTTGGCATGTCTCCGCATGCATGCACACATACCCGGAACCTTATCCACTAGATTGGTATCCAATGGATACCCGAGGTTTTCAGAACCACAGTTACATGTGTAACTAGCATTTAATTGTCTATGAAACACCAAATTCTAAAAATAAACAAGATAACAGGAGGAAGGTGCAACAATCAATTTCCGTTCACAGACTAGTCCTAGTCAGACAGAAAAATCAAACCTCTAACCAAAGCTTGTTACACATTTATTTTATAAGCTAATGGGTATCATCTTACATTTGGTGGTAAAAGTTTTTTTACATGCCTTTATTCTTTTCGGCATAAATTCAACAGGGTGCTTTTTTTTTTTGGATATTGATCCTTTTTGACATGATGGAAACCCAGAGTTGAGCAGATTTCAATGGTTTCAGTGACCCTCTTCAGCATATCCAGTTGTGATGAGATATTATTTTTTATTTATACTATAGCTTTTCTAACAGCACTAACCAGTCTGGTCATTTTCTTATCTGAACGTTTTTTTCTTGCCGCTCATTGGATATTGTCTCAGTAGATCAGTAGTTGCAGAAATACTCAGACCATCTGGCACCAACGACCATGCCACGTTCAAAGTTGCTTAGATAACCTTTCTTAGCGGTTCTGATTTGAACTTCAGCAGATCATCTTGACCATGTTTACATGCTTGAATGCATTGATTTGTACCAGTTGATTAGCTGATTAGATATTTGCTTTAACAAACAAGTGGCGGGTGAGTGTAAAGCATTGGTAAAACCTGGCTTCCAACTGTATCGAAATTATTTAGGTTATACGCAAGATCCTAATATGCATCATATGCAAAAGATGGTCATCTAAAACACTTTGATTCATATACTAAATTTATTTATTGAATACTGTTTAGTATTATAACCCTGTGTGTCTATATGTCAAGGTTCACAAAAGCTGTGCTTCTTTCTTTTTCCACAGCATGTAATGCACAGTGAGAGTGCAAATTCAAAGGGGAATTGTTCCAGCGGAGAGCAGAACAACAGGTGTGTGGATGTGTAATTGGTTCTTGCTCTTCAGCTCACTTTTTATCTCATGGGTATTGAATTCGAGTGGCACAGAGCTCCAGCGATGCAGAATTTAGTGTTTATTTTACTCTAACACAATCAAGCCCAACTCATAATGAGCTTGATAATTAGGTGAAGAGCTAAATTGGGTATATTTAGTCAAGGAAAATGCAACTCTGTGTGGTACTATTGCTTTGCTGGAGGTTTTTTTTTTTTCTTTTTCTAACTATCGTGGTAAAACTCTGACAGTCTTTCTTACATTCCTTTTAATATATGTTTGTTTGTGGTGGGGTTTCATAGAATGCCCAGCTCCTCTCAGGATTCAGCCTCCAACACTGTGACCACGGATAGGCCGCGGGTGGAACGCCGCAAACGCCTGGTCAGGCAGTTCAGCTTGTGAGTCTTTCAAGATTGGTTTGACCATATATAAGGATTAAGGAACGATTGAAAAAAGAGAAAACTGTATTAATTTATGTTAATTTATGTTCAGAAACACATTTCAGGCACAAAGACTTAATCACTAAAATCGGGCAAGAGGAATTTCCAAGCTTTTGTGTGTTTACATTTTAATTATGAGGAATGTTTTTCATTGCTCTCTGCGAGGATGACACACGATATTGCCAAAATTATTCGCTCGACTGCCTTCACATGCATATGAAATTGAGTAACATCCAATTCTTAATCCATATGATGTTGGCCCGACCCTTGCGGCTATAACAGCTTCAACTCTTCTAGGAAGGCCTTTCCACAAGGTCTTTATGGACCTTGCTTTGTGCACTGGTGTGCAGTCATGTTGGAACTGGAAAGGGCCGTCCCCAAACTGTTTCCACAATGTTGAGAGCGTGAAATTGTCCAAAATGTCTTGGTATGCTAAAGCATTTAGAATCCTTAAACTAGAAGTAAGGGGCAGAGCCCAACTCCTATAAAACAACCCCACACCAGGTCCAATATGACAAAGCAAGGTCCATAAGGACATGGATAAGCAAGTTTGGTGTGGAAGAACTTGATTTGAGTCCTGACCTCAACCCGATAGAACACCTTTGGGATGAATTAGAGTGGAGACTGCGAGCCAGGACTTCTCGTCCAACATCAGTGTCTGACCTCACAAATGTGCTCCTGGAGGAATGGTCAAAAATTCCCATAAACACACTCCTAAACTTTGTGAAAAGCCTTCCCAGAAGAGTTAAAGCTGTTATAGCTGCAAAGAGTGGGCCAACATCATATTTAACCCTCTGGATTAAGAATTGGATGTTACTTAAATTTATATACATGTGAAGACAGTCGAGTGAATACTTTTGCCAATATAGTATATATGGGAATAAACCCACAGCTTTGTCCTGTAGTAACCACAGTGATGAAGATGACCTCCCAGATGCGCTCGCGGCCATATCTTCCGAGAGCAACATGGGAAGATCTACATCTAACAGCTCACTGGACAAACAGGTCCAGCCTCCAATCTACCCCCAGGTAATATTTATTCCACTGTTAATTCTCAATAATTTTAGGCTGTCATTATAAATAATAATGATTGCCATTGGCATTACATTCTTGCTGTTTTTTAATTAGCAAAAGGTCTCGCCGTTGGAGCACAGCAACAAATCTCCATTTCATCCAGGGTTAGTCCCTCAACTCTTTCTTTTCAATGCGCACTCCGCCATGGAGGACGTACATACACCGAACAGTCATTATATTAAATGGAAAACATTAAGTCTGATGTTGTGTAGGTTCCCCTTATACCACCAAAACAGCTCTGATCCCTCGGGACGTTAGTAGCAGATCCTTAAAGTGCTGTAATTTGCAAGGTGTGGCCTTCATGGATCGCATTTGTTTGGATCTACTGGATGTTCTGATCCCTTTCTATCATAGCCAGCATCAACATTTTTCAGGAATCTGTGGGATTAATGTGCAATGGTGATTAATGGTGTTAATGTGGTGGCTGATCAGTTTATAGGCTTAATATTTAAGTCACCTTAAATGGTTCAAGTCCTTAATGGATTCTTGTACCATAAGACCAAAAGAATCTGCAAGAACATTATGTGCATGAGATCTGTCCTTCTTTTATTTTTACTAGTATTTTTATCTGACATTATTTTACACTATAAGGTGTTGAATCTTTCTTTTGTGTTTTTTGTTTGTATTTAGCAATGAAGACCTGAGAATGGATAGAGAAAAACTGCTGAGAGCATTACAAATGACTGAACTCTAACACTATACACACACGTGCACAATCAGTTGCACTGTACAAATTTTATTAATTTACATGGCATTAAGTCTAATTTCATTTTTTTTCTATTGTTTTTTATTGTAAAGCTTATACCTTTACCAACACACATGCAAAATCATGCTTTAAAAAATCTCTGATATTATTATTATTATTATTATGTAAAACTATGTTTATGTAATTCCCCCCCCGACACCCTTTAATTATTAATTTGTTCCTTATGATTGTTTTATGCCATGTTTAGAGCATATTGTATATGATTATTGTAAATAACACATGACACATGGCTACTGTACATACACTGTAAAAACCAGGGATCTTTCACATTGTCGTTTGTTTTCACCCAGGTTTTGTAACATTTTGAGGAAACGCTTTGCACAAACACTATACAGTATTTAAATTTATATTCATCACTACAGTATCTCACAATATAATAAAAACTAAATTATTTAATGAACGAATTAATTAATTTCTCATGGTAATCAAAACAGGGTGGTGTAGTGTGTTTTAAAGGTCATTCTTGCCGAAGTTTATGACTTTGAGATGTGGAGTCAACTGCGCAATTACTGACATAAAATTTAACAATATAAAAAAAGCAGACATAAGATATTTTTTTAGAAATTATTAAATGACCATGATTTTTTTATTTAGTTTGAACCACCGTGGGGCTAGGGTTCTTTAAAAAAAAATCACTCATCAATTTAATTTTTTTATTCTTGAAAAAAATGATAAATGAAAAAAAAAATACCACTTTCTTTTAGTAGAGAAATTTTAGTTTATTTTTCTTGGGCTCCTCCCCTCCTTATTTTTTCTTCTTGGGGTTGCCACAATATACACTCACCTAAAGGATTATTAGGAACCCCATACTAATACGGTGTTTGACCCCCTTTCGCCTTCAGAACTGCCTTAATTCTACGTGGCATTGATTCAACAAGGTG
>JAOTRS010000026.1:10102565-10114005 GCA_028565755.1 Dinotopterus cunningtoni
AGATTGTGAGCATATTGGTAGAAGGATGCTGAGGTTGGAACTGCCAGGCAGGAGGTCTAGAGGAAGACCAAAGAGGAAATTTATAGATGTAATGAGAGAGGACATTGGTGCGAGAGAAGAGGATGCAGAGGATAGGGTTAGATGGAGGCAGATGATTCGCTGTGGCGACCCCCTGAAAGGGAACAGCTGAAAGACGAAGAAGAAAAAGATTTAAGGTTTATAGTGTAGTGCAAGTAGTGGTACATGCCAAAAATCGAGCTATATGTGTTACTATTCAAGTCAGTTAAAGTGGATTTTACCTTTTAAAAATACAGTAGAACCTTGGATTATGAACATAATTCGTTCTGGAAGCGGGCTTATATTTCAAAACACTTGTAAACCAAATCAAATTTTCTCATAAAAAATAATTGAAACTCAAATTATTCGTTCCACAGCCCAAAAAAATTAATACATAAATATAATAAATACAAAATCTAAAGTAAAAATAAATCAAATTAACCTACACTTTACCTTTAAAAAAAATAAATCCTGACAGATAAGTGTTTCTGTGTATGTGTGCAGGCGCTGTGTGTGTTTGTGTTTGTGTTTGTGTGTGTGTTTGTGTGTGTGTTTGTGTGTGTGTGTGTGTGTGTGTGTGTGTGTGTGTGTAAAGCGTACTTAGTTACTCGTCTTACACAGTAACCCTTCTTTCTCTCTTATTTGAGTTTTTCACACACACACATATTAACGGAAAAATTGTTTTATCAGAAAAATTAACAAGGAACATCTTGAATGACACTTGCGTGAGCGCTTAAAAATAAAACAAATTTACCTGCATTTTACCTTTGAAAAGAATCGCGACAGAGCAGCGTTTCCATTAGAGAGAGAGAGAGAGAGTGAGTGTGTGTGTGTGTGTGTGTGTGTGTGTGTGTGAAAGCGAGGGGAGAACGGGTGTGTGCATGAAGACAAGAGGAGGTGTGTGTGTGTGTGTGTGTGTGTGTGTGTGTGTGTGTGTGTGTGTGTGTGTGTGTGTGTGTGTGTGTGTGTGTATGTGTGTTTGTTTGTTAACTTCTGAGACTTTCTTTTGCTTTATGTTGTACACACGCGCTTACAAACACAAAATAAAAGATGTTTTACAGTAGTAAACAGTACGCGCGTGCACGGATGTTGATTATACCAGTGAGAGTCGCGCATTAAGCAGGAGAGACGATTATCCACAATTCCACAGTGCAAGAGAAAGAAAAACCATTGGCTAAGTTGTGAAAACAAGAAGTGCATGCGTGATACATGATACTCGGTACTCATAAACCAAGACTTGTTCGTTTTTTTTTTGTCAAAATTTATAAAATAATCTTTGCTCGTCTTGCGGGACACTCGCAAACCGCGTTACTCGTAATCCGAGGTTCCACTGTACTAATAAAACATCTACTATCTTTTCACTATTAGCCCCGAGCCACGCACCCTTTCCCCACCACGACCGATGGAACCAGAGCTGGAGATGGACCAGATGGAAGGAGTGGAAGTTGATGGGGAGGCTGTGTGGTCCTATGCATCGTGCCCTGATGTGGAAGAGTGCAGGCTGGGCCTTCACACCTGCCATCCCTCGGCCACATGCGTGAACACACCCACCTCCTATGAGTGCCACTGTGAGAGGGGTTTCACCGGAGATGGAGAGCATTACTGCAATCAGACGTGAGTCGTTATCACTTTATTGCTATGTATTTTGTGTATTTTTTGTTCTTCAGCTTGACCTTGAAGCCCCAAAAACAAAATAACAAAACCCGAAAACAATATAACAAATCGGAAAACACAACGACATATCCAGATACAAAATACCAAATGAGAAAACACAACGACAATTCAGTCAAACCGGAAAAGGTAGGTATAATTTCCGAATAAATTTCTTATCGCTGATTGGATGAGACATCTGTCACTCAATTTTCCAATCAGCGGTAAGAATCAACACTCCTATGTGTGGCTTGCGAATGAAATTCTTATTGCTGATCTTTAGTGGCAGATGTCTTGTCCAGTCAGCGGTAAGGATGTAATTCGCAAACCACACGTACCATTTTTGGCTTATTGATTCTTACCGCTGAGTGGACAAGACGTCTGTCATTTAAAATATACAGGAAGTACTGCAGCCACACAGACATTTAGATGTATTTTCATTTAAGGATTCATTTCAGTATTTTAGGATTATACAGCACTTTGGTCAACTAAGTTGTGTTAAATGTGCTTTAAAAATGATTCTGACTTCACTTGATAGTACTTCTTGTATGTCTTGAGTGACAGATGTCTCATCCAATCAGCGATAAGAATTTAATTTGCAAACTATACCTACCCTTTCTGGTTTGAGTGAATTGTGTTTTTCCATTTGGTATTTTGTTTCTGGATATGTTGTGTTTTCTGATTTGTTATATTCGGTTTTGTTATTTTGTTTTTGAAATGGTTATTTTGTGTTCAGTTTTGTTGTTTTGTTTTTGTTTTTTTGTTTTTGTTATTTTGTTTTGCACTTCTCAGACACTGTATGTCAGTCACACAGCTATGAGAAAACCCCATTAATAGCTAGGGATTTTTCTGCCTGTTGTAAAATGCGTTTGAGAATGGGTTATGGTCATAGGATGCTCTCTTGTGCCCAACAGGCTGCCATTTGACCTAGTCCAAGACAAATACCCAAAACCCATGCCATTAAATGCATCTGTCCTTTTTCTTCCACACAGGAGAATTAGCCAGTTATGCCTAGCCAGTTAGTTTAGCCAGTTATGGTTAGGCATTTAGTTATCCTGGCAAGTATGGTGCTAGTGTGGTGTGTAGTCATAGTTCCAAACCCGTCCAAGATATAATAAGGAAATTCGTATTTCCTTGTGTTTATGGGTATGCTTGGTTTTATTCTTTTTTCTTAGGTGTTATAATGAATGTCGTGAGGGCAAGTGCAGTGGCAATCCGCACTTTGAGTGCGAGTGCTCTCTGGGTTGGACTTCAGAGCCTTCCACTCTGGTGCTGAGTGGCGTGGAGTGTGACGTCGACTGCGGCTGTAACTTCCACAGCACCTGCATTACGGCTCCAGGAATCTGCGACCAATGCCAGAGTGAATACCGCCTTAAGTTTACTTAAGACATGTGCATACATTCGTGTACCTTCACCGTGCATTGATTGTTTTTTATTTTTATTTTTTCCAGATTGGACAACAGGGCCGCACTGTGAGCACTGTCGGCCTGGTAGCTTTGGTTCAGCAGTGGCTGGCGGTGAAGGCTGCATCCCCTGCGATTGTAATGGACATGGTGACCCACTTCAGGGATTCTGTCACAATCAAACGGGCCAGTGCTACTGTACACACCATACACAGGGACTACACTGCGAGTTTTGCTTGCCTGGCTACTATGGAGACCCCCGGTAAGACACCAGTACTGTAATGAATTTCCTGTGCAGAAAATTTAATCCAAATTAATTTAAAGCCATATTTAAAATGTCATCTTAATTTTTTTTTTTTAGGAACAATGGCACATGTTTCAAGCAGTGTCAAGGTCGCTCTGTTGTCCTTTCTTCATCATCTTCCTCCTTCCTGCCCCTCTCATCCTCTCTTGGTTGGCATGGATCAGCAGGAGGCCAGGATGGTCTCTCGCACTGCCTGTGGGTTCTGTCTGTCTCTCAGGATCTGGCACCATGCTTGCCAGGCCAGTTGTGCCCACCTGTTGCATTGACTCTGCATCCAGACTCATATACACATTGCACAGTAAGTGCATTAAAATGATTACTATTCCATTCCATTAAAAATAATGTGAATTTTTTAAACATTTTTTTCCTTCTTCTTTTATTATTGTGCAGAACTCCTACGTGTACGTATTCGATGGCCTGCCACGTTTTCTCAGCGACGGCGTGATGCACTCAGATCATAACCTGATTGGAGCTTTTTGCGGCACAACTCGTAATCAACCAATCACAGTAGAAGCAACATCTGGTAATAAATTTTGACACTTTTTTATACCTTAACTTTCTAGCGAAGATCTATTTTTGTCTTTTAAAACTGCTTTAATATTTAGCTTCCTCTAGAAAAATGATTATACGTATTTCATTTCAGGTGTGATCTCTGTCTACTTTGAGGCGAATGTGTCCTCGACTCATCCTCAGGGTTTTAACGCCTCCTTCTGGGTGCGGCGTTGCACTGAGAGTGGATCTGAAGAGGGCATTGATGGATCTTCAGGATGCCAGGGCTTGGCTCAGTGCCGCAATGGTATCTGCGAGTGTCCCAGTGGTTACGGTGGGCCACTCTGTGATAGACCCATCTGCTCAGGAGGTTGCGGCGCTCGAGAGGGCCGAGGCACCTGCAACACGGTGAGATTAATGTGCCCTTTTTTCTGATTTTTCTGAAGCCATTAGTCAGATGTGTTTGTAGAGTTTCATACATGAAAGAATTGTGACAAGATGTTGTGACCCCTTTTAATAGATTTCAGTTTTCTTTAAATCCGTGGATAATATCATTTTGATCCAGTGTGTTCATTAGCACTGTGTATTTTGGAGTGTCAGAGTGGTACAGTCTTAACATAATAAGGTAGAAAAATGAAAAAATGTACTTAACAACATGCAGAACCTTAGGATGAGCGGACATGTGAATGAAAGACAATACAATACTATGATGTTCAGAATCAGCTAATAGCTTTGTGCTTAGTCTTTGTAGAGGTGGCTCAGGACCTTAACCAGGATAAGGCAGTGACTAAAGAATAGTGCATGAATGGAAGGCAAATGTAAATCTGTAAATTAAGTTATTGGATATTTTTAAAAAGATATTAGAAGTTCATCCATCAAGGAACCTCTGTAGTCCAACTAGGGATCGTAAAGGCCAGCGGTGACCATTGTAAACGCCAATTAGCCTAATCTGAATGTTTTTGGACTGTGGAAGGAAACCGGAGGAAACCCACGAAGCACGGGGAGAACAAAAAAACCCCATGCACATGACCCAGCGTGGGAATCGAACCCATCGGACCTGGAGGTGCAAGGCGACAGTGCTAACCACTAAGCCACTGTGACATTAGAAGTACAATGCATCTTAAAGCCCAACTCGCAGAGAATCTTACAATCTTAAAAATCATGAAAACTTTTAAACCTTCTTAAATAGTGAAGAATCTTTAAACAAGTGAATCTACTTGCAGATTTTGCAAAGAATAGTCAGTGTGTTCTTGAGACACAGCTCAGCATCAGGGCATTGCTGATAATAATTTTAAGTGATCTTATGTTGTTGCAGGTTCTAGGAATGTGTGTTTGCTCTCTCGGCTGGACTGGATCTGACTGCTCCACTGTCGCAGATGCAAACAGCCTGGTGTGGGAGAATCTGCTGGATACACAACTCACAGCGGTGAGACACCTTACTCAAACATTTTTTGTGTACAGATAAAGTGACACCAGATATATTCTCTTGCCATATTTTTGACTCCATCATATGTGCATTGCAATATTTAGGCTAAGCCGCAAACTTATTCCTAAATTTTAGTAGAACACAGAGAAAGTGTGAATTGAATTGAATTGAAGTGAAGTAAATATAATTTGATGGATTTGGTTATCAATCTTCTCTTGCAAGTTGATGCATGTTATAGTAAACATTAATGAAACTGAAATGATTTTTTCTTTTCCTTCATGACCACAGAATCCATCATACAGGTTTCTCCAGAGGATGGGACACTCACTTGTTTCTGGCCCCCAGGGCACACTCTGGTTATATGGTGGTCTCTCGCTCACGGAGGGAATTCTGGGAGATGTTTACAGGTATCAACAACTTTAAGATATGCAACGAAGTAACTGCGATATGATGTCTATAAGGAGTAAAAACGTGATTTTGTGTGATGAGGTAGAAACATAACAACAGAATGGTGTGGCATGGCTTGGGATAAATTTCTAATTGTTAATACAGTATATATCTGGAATTTGAATACGTCTGTAAAGTTGCTTTGTGACGATATCCATTGCTAAAATGCTATGCACATAAAACCGAATTGAGTTGAATTGAATAAGTGGAGTTACTATGATTACTTCAAAGGTATATATTTAATTATGGTTGTTTATTTAGCAATATAAGACACTGTACTGCACTTTCACCCATTACATTTAATGTTTTGGAAGATCCATGTAATAAGTATAGTATCCTACTATAAACAGTTATTTGTTTACCGCTGTATCCTTACGGCTTATCTTGTTACTGCTCCTCTCCTCCTCACCCTTTGACACCCATGTTCATGAATGTCAGACAAATATGAAAAAGCTTTACCCGTCAACCATTATAAATTTTCCTGTGTTAAACAGCACATTTTTAAAATGTGATTATTATTAGCCTTAGGTTTCTGTTGAGAAACCCTGTGAGTGGGAGGTTACTATATAAATGCTGACACTTGAAAATAAACCTGATTTGAACAATAGCTCACACAAGTGTTATTAAAAACCTGTATTGGCTTAGGTACTTTGTTCAAGAGCGCCGCTGGAATCAGATGCTTACCAGTTCAGCAGAAGAAGATTCTAGCCCCTCAGCCCGCTACCATCATGCCTCTGTTGTAGTAGCCATACATGACCCTATGTCTGGTACTCAGACAGAAGGTCACCACTTAATGCTTGTGGTGGGCGGGGTCACACGAAGCAGTGTTCTGAATGATACATGGAGCCTTAATGTTAGCAGTTTGACGTGGACAGAGTACAAGGTATGAAACACTAGATATATTTTAAATGTTTTTCAGCTTTTGCATCATTAAAAAAAATAAAAATAAATAAAGTGATTACTTTTGTTTTCAGAGTTCAGTGCTGCCCCCTGTGGCTGGACACACACTAACAGTGCGCAGAGTGTTCTCTGTGCTTCTGATTGGAGGATACTCTCAAGAAAATGGTTTCAATCACCACTTATTGGAGTTTAATGCACAGTCTGGCAACTGGACTGTATTGCCACACACTGGTACACCACCTACAGGTAAAATCTGGACCCCAGATACTGAAAGAGAAGATGTCGGGAAATTGTGTAGTCTTGAATCTTGAAGTTTTAATCTGCAATAAAATCCTTTTGTCACAGGTCTTTATGGACATTCTGCAGTCTATCATGAGCAGACCGATGCTGTATATGTTTTTGGAGGTTACCGTTTCCATGTAGAGGCAGTAGAACCTTCTGGAGAACTCTATACCCTTTACTACCCCAACCTCACCTGGTCTTTACTGGTCCCCTCCCGGGGAAACAAGGTGATTAAACAGAAAAGCCAAAAGATAATTACTTTTTCCTTCCATTAGCCATATTTAAGAATAAGGTACTTCTTTGTCTAATAAGTGTGCTTTTTTTCTCTTCAGCCTCCCCCACATTTCTTCCATGCAGCAGCATTACTGAAAGACACCATGGTTGTTGTTGGAGGGCGGACAGGATCAGAAGATTACAGCAACAGTGTGTACGTGTATCAGATCAATTGCAACACATGGATACAGCCAGGTAATTCTATATACACACACAACTGTAATACATATATGCTTACTGATTACGTTACTGGGAACCCCATGTGCACTTGCTCATTCATGTAGTTATAAAATCAGCAAGGTTGTATCAGTATGGGAAAAATGTGATCTCTGGCTTTGAGGATGAGACAATGGTGCCAGCCAGGCTGGTGCAAGAATTTCTGTAACTACTGATCTCTCTTAACTTATAACAGTGTTTATTTAGAGTTGTGCAATAAGGAAAACTATCCAGTGAGTGGCAGATCTAAGGATGGAAATGCTTTGTTGATCAAGTTGGGAGAAAGGCTACAATAACTTAGATAACCATTCTGAACCATTGTGGTGAGAAGATTGTACACACTGTGGATGGAATACAACAGCTGTACACCACAGAGGGTACAAGAATAGACTAAGAATAGAACAGTAAGTCTGCAGTTGGCACAGGCTCACCAAAATCAGACAGTCTAAGACTGGAAAAATGTAGCCTAGTCTGATGAATCCACATTTCTGCTGAGGCACACAGATAAGTAGGGTTAGAATTCTGCACCAACTTATGAGTCCAACCTTCCTTCCTTCTTTTCCCACCATGTCAGTCATGTTAACACACTTTTACACAATGTAAAAGTTGTCTTAAAATGGTTTTTAATGAGCATGACAATTACCATTCACCAACAGTGTTCCTCAGTTGCCTTCCACGGCAATAGATCTGAATCCAGTAGAATAACTTCCTTAGGATACCTCACAAATGTGTACTAAGGAAACCCACAGTCACATGCTAATATGCTGCCCCCCTTTTGAAGTGCACTTAAAACTTGTAAATGGCTTCAATATATTTTTGCCATCAGATGTACCCTACACTAGCTGCAGATGGATGTAAATGATTCTTGTCATACTTCCAATAATTATTTATTTTTTGTTCTTTCTGCAGTATCGTCAGTCGGCGAACCTGTTAATCACTCCATATCCTTGGCGATGACGGGTTGGGGGAATCGTCTGTTCTTATCGGGTGGTTTTAATGGGGTCATGCTGGGCCGTTTGATCGCCCTCACTGTGCCATCTGACCCCTGTGTTCTTCTGCCAACACTTGAGGCTTGTAACAACAGCACAGGCAGCTGTGTGTGGTGCAGGAATGCCTGTACTTCCTCAGACACAGCGGAGAGGTACAGCTTGAGGATCAGAGTAGCTGAAAATTTTGAATGAATATTAAAAGGCCCACTAGGAGTCAAAAGTTTTAATTAATTTTTTAGTGTTGTAAAATTACATAATAGTTACTTTTTCTTCAGCTTCATTTTATTATGTAACTTTTTTTCAGAATCGGCTGTGCTGTTGATCACTCCCCATGCTTTCCTACTCCCCGTGTCCCTGATCAGTGTCGAAGGCTGAAAACATGCAGTGAATGTCTGGCCCGACACCCCAAAACATTTTCCAGCCCTGGACAGGTAAGGGATGTGTGGCTCGCAGCAGTTCTGTAGTTTTCTACATCGCAACATATAGTCCTCTCTAAAAGTATTGGAGCAGCAAGGCCAAATATTTTATTTTTGCCAGAAACTAAGGAAATTTGAGTTTAAGAACAAAAGATGAACATGAGACAATAGATCAGAAAATTGTCTTTTATTTAATATTATTTACATCTGGAGGTGTTTATTGTGGACTACCTATTATGGTTAGCAAAAATACTGATACAGATTGTCCTGATAAATTAAAGTTATTTACACTTAATATTTGGTTGCATGTTTTTTTGCTCCAGTGCATAGCGAAAACAGAAGAATTGCCCTTGCCTGTTTATTACTTTTAGATGGGACTACGCAGGCCTACATAAAGTGTTAACATTTTTTCCTTACATTATCACTTTCAATCTTTTGTATCCATAGAACACTCTTCAGTGTAAGTGGTGCACAAACTGTCCTGAGGGAGCATGTATTAGCAGCTCTGTAAGTTGCACGTCAGAACATGACTGCAGAATAAACCAAAGGGAGATTTTCCTCTCCAGCAACTGCACTGAAACCAGCTGTGAGGCATCTGACTGCCCCAAGTGCACAGCATCAGGGAAGTGTATGTGGACCCGTCAGTTTAAACGGACAGGTGCGTATGAATACACTAATTGTATTAAGTTGCCAAACACAGGGTGTCAAATATACTGTTCCACATTTAGATGCAAATTATTTAGATTTTGTGTTCTGTTTGTTTGTGACATTATGCTTCACAAAACATAAATGCAAAAAAAGGCCAAAATTTAAAACCTTAAATCACATTACAACAGCCAAATAGCTAAAAATTCCCATAAACACTCCTAAACCTCGTGGAAAGAGTTAAAGCTGTTATAGCTACAAAGAGTGTGTCAACATCATATTAAACCGTATGGATTAAGAGTTGGATGTTAATTAAGTTCATATTCATGTGAAGGCAATGTGAGAATACTTTTGGTAATGTACTGTAGTGTATATATTATGCTCTTCATTGCTGATTTATGTATCTTTCTTGTCCTGTTTTGCTTTCATTCCTTAGTTTGTATTTATGGTTCAATGTGTATTTAGATAAATAAAAGATGTTCATACTACTGTTACAGTTTTTTTTTTCTTTTTTTGACACATCACTAAGATGCATTACGGTGTATAGTTTTTTTCCTTATCTTTATACTACAAAATTAAAATTATTATATCGTAACATAATTTTAAAAGTAATATGATTGTAAAATTTTTCCTTGATTTTATGTATCACAGTAATTTATAGTTTTTGTTATTTTTTTATTTATTTTTGTCCTTCTTCCCAGGGGAGACCAGGCGCATTCTGAGTGTTCACCCAACATATGATTGGACGTGTTTTAGCTATGCACTACTTAATGTATCACCCATGCAAGTGGAATCATCCCCACCTATGCCCTGCCCTGAGCCCTGCCACCAAATCCAGACTTGCAGCCAGTGTCTCAGCTCCAACGGTTCAGATGGGGGTTGGCAGCACTGTGTTTGGAGCATGGCATTGCAGCAGGTGAGAGGCTACTCGCGTTTACTACATGAGTTGATTTCCCAGGTGGCTGCACTCGGGTCTGAGTGTCTAGAGGTCACTATATAGAAATTATTTTGTTTTATCAAAAGTTCTAATGGTGCTTTGACAGAGTCATTTGATATTTTTGAACAGAGTAAATTCACTATGATCCTTCACTAATGCACCAAAGTGTCCCAACATGTTTGGTTTAGCTGTATTATTTACAACACCATAAAATTTAAAGTTTTCTGCTTCTTCAGCACTTGTCAGACCAAAATGAATAAATGTCTGGTGGATTAGTTAGGTAGAATGTGAAATGAGCGCGTTTGTTTGCACTTCTTGTAGGGGTTTGTAGGCATTGACATTTAATTGCTTCAGCTTAATTTAAAAAGCATGGAGTAACCTTTGATACGATTCTCATGAAAAATTTGCCCATTAAACATGATAGAAGTGGTGTAACTCAGTCAAGTTTGTGGTCCTCCATGCTCAGTGACACTTTTTAGGTCAGTTGACAATTTTCTATGGGACTCTGGTCAGGACTATGAACACTCCAATACATTGGACACTTTGTTGTCTTTGTAAATTTTTTATTATTATTTTTTTTAATACAAATTCTGTTACTTGGGTTTGGATGCCTAGGATCATTGTCTTGCCTGGAGACCCAGTAGCACCCAATTTTTTACTTTCTGTCTGATGTCTTAAGGTGAAGCTTTAATATTTCTGGATAAAATCCTTCCTCATGATGTCACCTACAGTGGGGCAAAAAAGTATTTAGTCAGCCACCAATTGTGCATGTTCTCCTACTTAAAAAGATGAGGGAGGCCTGTAATTTTCATCATACGTATACCTCAACTATGAGAGACAAAATATGAAAAAAAAAAAACAACAGAAAATCACATTGTAGGATTTTTAATGAATTAATTGGTAAATTCCTCGGTAAAATAAGTATTTGGCACCTACAAACAAGCAAGATTTCTGGCTCTCACAGACCTGTAACTTCTTCTTTAAGAGGCTCCTCTGTCCTCCACTT
>JAOTRS010000026.1:10268956-10279111 GCA_028565755.1 Dinotopterus cunningtoni
CTTACTTATATATTATTGGCATTTGTTGACTACAATCCTTCTTCTAATCCCTCTCTCCTACTTGGTAAATCATTTACACTTTCTTTGTGTTTATAGGAAAAAAGTAATAATCTATGACATAAACAGAAGCATCTGAAACTCTTTTGTTGATGTGCTGTTCATATAATTTGTTCAATGTTTATGTTAATTACGCAACCTTCTAGTAGCAGCAAACGAACAAGGACATTAATTTTGATACCTCAAACAAGCTGCATTATGTCACTATGTTGCCTATAATGTGGGGATGTGTGAGCGTTTATATTTAATTTTCCGTTTTTTAAGAATTTTAATTCTTGAGTCACATTGTGAAGCATGAGCATCTCTCCCTTTTTGCATGCTGCCAAGTGACCCTACTGAGGTACTGTTCCCTAACACAGCACACCCTAGTCTTCCCAGTAGGGCACATTTATGTAAATCCCTTAAAACACCTTTCACTCAATTCTAATTTTTTTGGTGCTGTATCTACTACAAGAATAAATGTCTCCTGTATAATATTTGTTTTATTCTTCACTTAAAGCATGCACATATCAGATAATTTATTCTGCCAGTGCTAAACCTGGTTCTAGTTAGACATTTCTGCAATATTTTATATATATTTTATATGGTTATAATTAGAAATTTAAGACATGGCATGCCAGTTGATTATTATTCTCTTTGAAAGTCTGATTTTATGATGTGTAAAGCACACTCAGGGAACATCTGCTTTTCTGGTTGAACTCAACAGGTCAATATTTTCCATTTTACCCCCTCCATCCCCCTTATTTTTCACAGTGCTAGATTCGAGGACTTTACTTCATAGCGTAAAAATGAGGAAGGTTTTGGATAATACTAAATATTCTCAGGTTGCTGTACTAAATTTGTTCCAAAGCAAAATTAATTTGCAGGAGATTTGAACCATTTATCAAAGCAGCTATATAATATTTTATTCAGCATTTGCACAAGAAATTCACGAAAATCCAGCGTATTCATTTATTAAAAAAAGGTTTGTCTCCTGTGAAAGCTTCTAACTTTGTCAGTTTATGTAGAAGGAAATTCATAATATGGTGCTAATGAGAATAATTAATGTAAACCTCAGCTGATAGATTTTAAAAAGTTACTGGAAATTCATGTGCAGATTATGTTCACTTTAGTAAACATATTTATTTCAGCACGCACACAGACGTTTGTGACTGTGGTTTCATAGTAATGACTTTAAAAGAAAGCCAGAAAAGTGTTATTGACACCAATTATGATCTGTTGGAAATTTGCTTTGGTTGCACGATGGAAAAAATTTTTTACACACACTTTAGTTGGAGATTGATAAAGCTCGTAATAGTGAATTAACAAACTTATTTAAACATGAACTTTCATAAAAGAATTTTACCTCTGGTAGTAAATGTACTGTCTAAAAAGAATGTGGAATGCTGAAATTTGGTTTAAATTTCAAACTACCTGAATATTGTAGTGGGGGCCAAATGTTTTGAGACAGAAGTGAAATTTAAGATTTTAATGACACTCAATTATTTTAGATAATGATTATCAAGATAATAAGAATACAGTAGAACCTTGGATTGTGAGTAACTTGGTCTGCGAGCGTTTCGAAAGACGACCAAAATCTTTGAATAAATTTTAACTTGTTAAACGAGCGAGGTCCTGACATACAAGTAGTACGCATGCACTTCGTCTGCCAAGCGTCATGTGATCACGACTGAGCCAATGGTGGTTCTCTCTAGCACTGCAGCATTGTGGGTAATCGTCTCAGTGCCCGTGCGTCATTCTTATAGTCAACACCATGTGCGCGTGTACTGTTTATTATAACATTGTGACCACGTGTGTGTGTGCGCGTGTAAAGCAAAAGCAAGCATCAATAGAAAGATTCCTTGTTAAAGATCCAAGAGTCTCTCTCTGTCAGATAGCAGTGATTCCTTTAGTGTATGTGCGCGCACACGCGAGTGTCATTAGAGAGGTTCCTTGTTAAAGAAGTTTCCCGACAGAGCAGTGTTTCCGTTATTGTGTGTGAGAGTAATCCTACACAGTAGCCCCCCTCTTTTTCCTCCTCTCTCATCATACTCCAGCTTCACACACACACACACACACACTCTCACTCACTTTAACGGAAATACTGCTCTGATTCTTTTCAAAGGTAAAGTACAGGTTAATTTTTGTATTAATTATTTTTATATGAATATTTTTTTGGTTGTGGAACAAATCATATGGGTTTTTATATATTTTGGGAAAATTTCCTTTGATATATGGGTGCTTTAATATACAAGCTCTCTTCCAGAATTAATTATGCTGGCAATCCAAGGTTTAACTGTAATTGATTCTTTTATGCAATTAATTTACTATACAACAATCAATATTTAGTATGAAGTCCTTTATTCTTTAAAATCTGTTGGATCTGGCTGGGCATCAGTTCTGTGTCATGCCAACAGTAAAGCATCTTGAGACCAAGGAAGTAGGCTCACTCAAAATTTTGCCTAAAAACACAGCCATGAATAAAGAATGGTATATAAACATCCTCCGAGAACATCTCAATACCATTCAAGAACAGTTTGGTGACGAACAATGTCTTTCTTACAAATTCTGACAAACTCCAAGCATTGATTATGCAAGAATGAACTGTGGATGTGGCCCAGAAGTTGATTAACATCATGCCAGGAAGAAGTGTGAACATACAAATATTGACTCCTTGCATAAACTTAAAGTAACTGTCAATAAAAACCTTATAAAATATTTGTAATTATACTTAATACCATAGTAACATCTGACAAAAAAAATCTAAAAACACTGAAGCAGCAGACTTTGTGATAAGTAATATTTGTATCATCCTCAAAATATTTGGCTATGGCTGTATAGTAAATTGTTAATTGTTAAAATAGCACTTTGATTATGATAACAGATTTTTTTATTATTATAATTTCTTTTAAATAAGTGTTACAAGTTTGTAATATGTACCATTCGTCTCTTCACCCACCCACAGTTGTGCTATCTGCATGCTGAACTCTTCAGGAACCTCAGTGCCAAAGAGACCAAGAAACACTTTGTGGACTTCTATAACAATTTCTTGGACAAAGGAGCTGTGAGTAAAAAAAAAAATGCATGCTGAAATCTCCGTGGACAATAGTGGAAATTTATTCTCTTCTGTCATTTATTGTGTTTTGTCTATTTTTTTTTTATTTTATTTTTTTTTTTGAAACCTTATCTTTTGTTCTAAGTTTTAAATCCTTCGTGATCCATGTTTTTTATTTGGTCTTTTGAGCTAAAGGTATTTTCTTCTTTTCTCTAATGGATAACATCTCAATGAGGGAATGACTTCCTTACTTTGTCTTTTGAACATTTTTTGAACATTTTCTCAGCATGTGGGTTGGAAACTCTTGGTTTCCCTCGCAGAATTGGAAAATATCCTTCCATCAAATATATCTGGTCTTGCCAAGACCTGAGCTGAATTATTAACTAGTTGAACAGTTGGATGAAGTGTAAAGGAAGCCCAGAAGTTAGGAATCTTTTTTAGATGTCATTATCTTTTCATTACCTGTAAGAGCCTGGGTCTGTGCAGGTACAAGTGTGTTTTGTCAGGAAATGTAACTCTGGAATGCTAGAAATTTGAAAAACTTTGGCTGGAATGTTTTTGGGCTGTAGGAGCATCTGGTGGTGCACTGCATTCCAGTGGTACCATAATAATGCTACTTTCAACATAAGTATGTTTATTTGTGTATTAATAATGTTTTTCAGATTCTGAGAGTAGCAGTCCCATCTAATATAGCAAATGAGTTAGGTAAGCTGACTATCACGAAATTATGCCATTGCATCTTGTTTATTCATAGTTTTAACTTTATGTCTCTAGAGAAGACCTTTTAAGATGCAGTTGTTATGCATGTATTTAGAAATTAATCATAACACAAACATTACTAAATCATAATGTTGTTTAAAGGTGTTTTTTGAGTTATTTTTTTAAGTATTTATCCTTCACATCATTTGTAACAGTGTTTTTATTGAATCTTTATTAAAGCGAAACACTTTAACACATTATTATTATTACCTTTTTGGGATTGTGTTTAATATTTTGAATGTAGTGTTAAAAAATATTTATTCATCGTGTTTAAAGCATTATTTTTGTATAATGCAGACCGCACTCGTCCAGACCTCATCAGTGAGGAACTGCAGAAGCGATTTGCTCAGGAAATACAGAACATGCAAACCTTGGAGGTCCTGAGGCAACTTGAGGATTTCAGGTAAGAGAAGGATTGCACACTAGTGTGTTCTTTGATATAATGATGTTAAGATACATGACTTCTCATGTTACTTTCTGCCGAATTAACCTCGTCTGCTCAATTATTACCTCCATGTTTTAACTACCATCATGATGAGGTGACCAATCATATACTGAAAATATTATAAGTTTAAAATGCATTTAATGTTAAACACCTAACATTTTTCGCTATATAAATAAAATTTCTAACGTTATAGCTTTATGTATAGGTATACTACTCAGCATTAACATTCACAGCAGATTAGCCCCATGTTAGAAGAATGTTTGAAGAATTAGACCAAGATTAAATGCTAGATGATGTTTGACAAATGTTTGACAAAATATCAAAAATGCACAGTGTACAGTGCAGAGGATAGGGTTGTTTACCGTCATGATCACGTGGCTGACTGGGTGAGCTCCAGCTCATTAGCTTTGTCCAGCATCACATCGCATATCGCTACCCAGAATAAGATCAGAATTGTATGTCAGATCGTCACAAGTCAAGGACCATCTATCTCCAGGCTGTTTTTTTAATGATAGTTTAGAAATTTAATTTAATAATTTGTTGATTTAATCCCCACATATTACTAAGACTTTGGTTAGAACTAAAGTATTCATACCCATAAATCACAATTTGTTTCAATTTGTTTTAACTTGAATATAAAGGTTATTTGATTTCAGATCAAGTGTGTGTGAATACTTTAGTTATTTACTATATGCGAGTACATATTTATGATGAACTATATACAAACCTACTTTATATACAGGACCTCACGGTTTGGATTAGACCTTATAATAGTTACTGACAGTTTTCAGCGTAATTAACTTGCCCAAATTCAATTTGTTTCTCTATATATGTGGATTTCACCTGTCATTTCCCTTGGCAATCTGTATTACAAATATTAATGTCAATTTCTTGTATGGTTGAGCAATATTAAGAAAACCCATGTTTACCCAAAACCAGAATAGCAAAATGTCAGAGCGCAAGTTTAGCCAACTGGCTGATACAACAATACTGAACTGGTTAAGCCGCCCCTGCCCTAATATTTTGAATTTGAGTTTTTAATTGAACAGATAATTTAATTAATTGTAACAACAGGTTTTGTCATGTACTTCTAATGCTCAGCATTGATTCTGGCTTACTAAACTGTTTAACTCAACTTTCTTCTGTATCCAACCATGTAACCTGTTAGGCAGAAGAGGATGATGGGAATGACCCCCAACGAACAGGAGCTAATTGAGGTGGAGAGTCACTATCCAACAGACCGTGTTCCCAGAGAAATGAAGGAGAAAGCAGTGGCTGAGAGACTTCTAGAGAAGTTGACTGAAACCAAGTAAGTTTGTACAATTTAAACTGTTGAAAATACAATCAAAACTGTTTGATAGTTAATAGCATTAAAATGTATACATTACATAAATTGAGTTTTTAATGTACCTTAAGAATAATGCATTTAGGCCATTAATGGCCATGACTAATTTTATGGATTAGGATCTACTGAAAGGATTGTAGCTATTTTGGAGGACACTGGTCTGCCATCGTATAGACAAGTGAAGCACTCCAGAGCAGAGAGAGACAGCAAAAATCCAACTTTAACAACCTTATGTAAAGAGTGCACATAAAAAATAGAGTCTTAGGTTTTCACTAAGATATTTGAGTAACACATGGAGTTTTGCTAAATCAGAGCATAACAATGCATATAATACAAATTCTATCATATGCAATAGTGTTTGACCTTTACTTGACACAGGAACAACCACCACATCTAATAAACCCACCACAATATAACACCCTTCTAGAAGATCACATAAGATGTGCTGATTTCATTTATTTTTTTCTATGGTGTGGACCGTAGAATACGATTGTTAGCCAGAAAGCACTTTTCACCAGACATCTATTTTCATTTGTCATCTTCTATAAGCTAGGAAAAATTGGTGTAAAGGGACTTCAGCACCAGCGGGTTGATCCCATGCTGCCAGATACAGCCAGGTACTTGGCTGTAAAAAGCGTTGTTGTAGAAGCAGGCAGCTCATCTCTTTCAGCAAGGTTGTAAAAGATTTATGGGCCAGCACAGAGAGACACCATAGTGCAGAGCCATAATTGTGATTTTTTTTTTTTTTTTTTTCATTTAAAAAACACACTCAAAAGTTTAGTTTTTAGCTATCCCTATAAAAGTAAACTAAAATCATTGCCAATATTTTAGGATGAGAAAGTGTCAGTTTCTGCATGTATTGCTAATTGCAAACACTAAGGTTATTCTATAGTAATGCATACTCAACAGTGTATACATATCCAAACTTGTTAGAGAAGTGGGGTCAAAGTCCAAACTCAGCTCCTAATTTAGAGAGGATTAAGGGCCTTGCTTAAGCCAACCTTCTAATCAGTAACTCTAATCAGTGTCTTAATCGTTGCGCTACCATTGTCCTGTTTTCAAAGTAGTTGTGTAATATCCACATGGACAACATTTTCCCTGTTATTCTCCTAATACTCAAAGTCTTGGAGTCTTGGAATGTAGCTGCTGTGACAGGAACTGGAAGAACTGGAAGATAAACAACATCCTATTTTTTATCAATCTTCTAATTATTGTTAACGTTATTTAAAAAACATTCAGTTTGACGCTTTGTATTTGTATGTGTGTTTAATTTTCTTAGTTCAAAATTTTGTCCTTATTTTGTCTTCTAGACAAAAATTAAAAAGTTTAATTTTAATCATTTTTGGCTGAAGTATCTTTGTAGGATTTCTAATAAATTTACTTCACTGATGATTAAGATGTGCTTGTCAAATGGTAGTTAAGTCAAGCATACAGTGATGGATTTCGCTTCATTCCAATGAACTCAAAAAATCTTCACATGTTCAGCTGACAGCATGTGCCATTGTGGAAATAATTACAATGATAATGAGAAGATGCTCCTATTTGTCACATGTACCTTACAGCACAGTGAAATACTTTTTTTCCCCCTGTAGCAGATAAGGTTTATTGCCTTGCTCAAGGTTCAGACAATGGACAGCTTGGTGGTGCTGGGGCTTGAACCCCTGACCTTCCTATCAGTAACCTATAGCCTTAACCATCTGAGCCACCACTGCACCAGGGGCGGGGCTTCAGGGCAATATCACTTAATTGCAAATGAGCCAAAACAACTGTGCAAATTATTCCAGATTAACAGGTCAGTTGTCTCATCATCCATTTTATCTGGGAGAGAAATACTGAAAAATGTTTTGCTAATGGAGAAAGACTGACAGGGAAGCATTGGAAATAAATGGAAGAGGAAGAGGTAGGGAGCTGATGAAGTCAGCAGTGACACGTTGGCAGGAAGTTATTTGTTCCTGGCTGTCTGCCAGAGTGATGGAAAGGGTAAGCTAAGGGTATCCAGACTGCAAGACAAGGCTGTTAAAACAGCCTGGAGTGGTTTACTGAGGAACAGCATCCCAAAACACCTCACAATAAACAGCTTTATCTAAAGGCAAATGCAGTTGTTTGACAGTATGAGTCAGGATAGTGAAACAGCCTGCTGACAACGAAACAGTATAGTGAAATGAAACGAAAGTATTGCGGCACTAACAAATAATTTGGTTAAGTAGGGCTACATTCACATTACCAGCCTGCAATGCTTCAATTACTATTTTTTACCCTAATGTGAGATTATTCAGATCTGATCATTTCTTTTATGACTGACTGAACGCACAAATCTGAAGTTTTTCAGAGCATATCTGAGTCACTTTTGTATGTGGTCCTAGATACATATCTGATATGTGGTAATGCCATTTGAATGAGAACTGTCAGATCGGAATTCATGTCACTCGTGGATGTCATTCAGCACCGGCATCATGGGGATTTCATAGCAGCAGTAGCTGTTAAAACAGCTGTCTGACTTTCTTCCTTTTTCTGGACTTCAACAAATACAGCTGACTAAGTGTTTGCCAACCTCCGGAGCAAAATCTCAAGCATATTTTTTCCTAAAATCACATCCATTGTTTAAAATAAATAAGTGGTCGCAAAAGCTCATGTGTTTTAACCCAAATGGCACCAGTAAAAACGTATTAATGTGAACATGGGTGCAGTTTCAGAGAGGACATAAATCCACATTAGAGTCAGATAAAAGTCAGTTGTAAATTTGAATGTGAACTGCCATGATATGCAAATCCAACCCAACCAAAAAGATTTTAATTGAAAAATGTGGGTTTTACTGTGAAGAACGCAGTTTGGGATGAAGCCTTGTTGTTCAAAACTTAAAGAATATAATTATGCACTGGTGCTTTCCATTGCCTTCTCAGTATAACAGTAATAAAATGAGAATATAAAGTCAATAGCATGATTGTCAATAAGTGAAAGATCTATGCTTATATCATTCAACAGAGAGGCAGATATGATTAAGCACGTAGCTAGGAGAAGTCTATGTAAATGCTGAATGTAGAACAGGAAATTTACTAAGTCACCATTTCAGAAGGCCTAGATTATTGGGCTGCATCAAGCACAGAAAACAATTTTAAGTTACTAGAACTGCTTTAAGAACTTAAACTAAACAGCTAGCTGTTAGTTGGGACTAAACAGCTGTGTGGCCAGAGGAAAACCAGTTGTTAGTGAAACTAAGCAGCAAAAAAGGCTTCAATTTGCTAGGAAGCATAAAGATTGGACTTTGGAGTAATAGAAAAAAGACCATGTGATCTGATGAGTTTAGATTGACCCTATTCCAGAGCGATGGAAGCGCATGAAGTGATGTACCCATCATGCGTAGTGCCCACTGTACAAGCCTCTGGAGGCAGTGTTATGTTCTGGGCTTGCTTCAGTTGGTCAGGTCTAGACTCAGCAATCATGCAATATGGTGTTTAAAAAGAAAAGATCAACTGAACAAACAAAGTACAATTTTGAAACTAGGCAACAGTAGCCACAAATTCCACAATAAGGACAGCAATTATTATTTTCTCGGTATAATTATAATTTCTTTTTATTTTGATATAAATCAAATGCCCTGGTAAAACATAACTATGTTATTAGATTAAACACATTTTAATTGTAGATATAACTTATTCTTTAACAAGTTTCTAGAATTCATTCTTATTTAATTTCTTTTTACTGCTTTGATCTCTGTGAATGATGAAAGTGTGAAAGTGACGTGAGTGTGAAGGCTTTCTCAGTATTCAGCATCATGTGACCAGAAATTATTATAGGTTTCCTAGTGAACTTTAGCGCCTTAGGAACATCATATTCAAAGTATACTTATATTCTGACTTGCTACTTTTTCAGGGTTTCATGTTTTCTTCATACAACAGTTTCTTCACACAACAGTTTTAAATGGTGATGAAAAAAAAAGTTGTGTTCCAGCTGTATTAAACATTTCACTTGTTTTAATTGCAGCCCTGCGATTGTTTCAGATGAAGATAAATGGTAAGTTGCCTTGCTTTCGTATTATGATAATGCTGTTTTTTTAAAGTCACAGTCATATTTACATTACATTCACATTTACATTTAGGCATTTTGCAGACGCTTTTATCCAGAGCGACTTACAAAAAGTGCTTTGAGGTTTCCGTCACTGGATAAATACTTACACTGGGTTAATGGGTTACTAAGTGCCTCAGTCAAACACAGTTGGGATTTTTTTTTTCTTTTTTGGGGAGGTGGGGGGGGGATTAGTCCAAGTATTGAAAAAAAAAAACAGATACGTCTTGAGTCTTTGCTTAAAGATTGTCAAAGACTCCACTGTAGGGACTTCCGTAGGAAGTTCGTTCCACAACCTAGGTGCCAGAACAGAAAAGAGTCTGTATGAATATGTTTGTTGAAAATTGTAACGCTGTTTTGTGTTTTCATTGTTGTAGTGTTTAAAATCTATAAGATAAAAAAAGCTTATCTATTTATTTATTTATGGTAGTTGATCATGCAGCGTTTTAGCAA
>JAOTRS010000026.1:10309111-10320060 GCA_028565755.1 Dinotopterus cunningtoni
ACAGTCCAATACAGTGGAAAACAGCTCTGAGACAAAATGGCATCCGGGATTCCCCTCGCGATTTAAAGGCGCAGAGACAACACTGTTACATTTGACATCTGTGAGATTGATTTCCTTAGGCATGGTTACAGTTTTTGGTCACATGATGGCAGTGTGTGGAAAGGGGACAGAGATTTAGTCAAGTGGATTGGTATGCTTTACAATGTAAAAGACTCTTTGTCGGACTAATGAACAAATCTGACTTATAAACGTGCTCCCAGAATGGAACTGGTTCATAAGTTGGGCACTACCTGTATAGGTTTAAAGGCAATCAAGCAATTTATAAGGGTAGAAAGGGTCATTGATTATTATCGGTTTCTCAAAGAAACCAATGACTTATTTTTTTTTCTTCCTCCAGAGTCAGTGTGCATGCTTTGCCTCAGAATGCTAGTTGATGTAGGCCATTGATGAGAACACTGTTTTAATTCTCAAACAATTATACCCAACCGGATTTAAGCATCTGGATCAGGGTGTCACTTAGGACAGTTTGGGACCTCAGTGCTTTGGATTTCTCACTGGGATTTTCAATTTCAGCTGGGTCTTGATTCAGAAGATTAAACAGAGCTCTTGGAAATTGGTTGGAGTGAGGGGAATTGACTGTGTGTCTAATTTAGTCTGACCTATTTTTTTTTCCTTGCACAGGAGCATAAGCGTGGAGTATAAAAGCAGTCTTTTAGAAAAATATATAATAGACAACTAATATATATAGTTATTTTTTCCCCAATGTAGTGGCTATATCTCTTATTTTATCTGCTAAATGTATAGGCCTGCTTTGTAACATTTGGTGCATTGGACATGACATAATTAGGCAGTTTTAACTTCAATGTAAATGCCTACATAGTGTCAATGCTATAAAAATCTTTTAAAAAAAAACAAAAACAAAAAAAAGGCACACGTTTCTGATAAAGGACAATGAATGGGATTACTTCTGTCGTTATTTATATTTTCTTTGCAAATACATTGATTCAGTTTATTAACTCTGTACTATTCTGTACGTGTGGCATTGATGGTGCATTTTATTATAGGGGTATCAGAATGCATGGTATAATATAATTTATTCCTCTTGTTTGTTTGTTTGTTTGTTTGTTTTTCTTAGGTGTTGCTGCTAGTTCTTTATTTACCTCTGGAAAGTATGCCATTGATCCCGAGTTGAGGGGCCTGGAGTACGAGCGAATCACTCAGAACTTGGACGTTCATTTCTGGAAGACGTTTTGGAATATCACTGAAAGCGAAGTTTTGGCGGTCAGTACCATATATACTTTTGCTATGTTTCTCCTCTGGAACATTTCTGCGTTTGGGACAAGCTTGATTTTCAGTATGTAATCTTTTGGTTATTCCCTTGCAGGGCTTGGCAAGTATGACCTCCACTCAGGTAAAGGTGAATCGTACTCTCTCGGTGCCACCTGACTGCTTTGACCTACCCTTGGTGGATGATCCGACACATACAGTTACGATCTCCTCTCCGGTTGCTCATGTCGGTCCTCGCCCGGTTCAGATGAGACTCATCTCCAGTGATCTGAGGGAAGGACAGGTAACGTTCCTCAGGCATATCTTACATCTTGTTACATCTTGCGCAGTTCTGATTTCCTATCTCCTTCAATTCTTTTCTTTCTCAACAGGACAATGAGAAGCTGTTAGCAATATCCCGTTCTGATGGTGGCTCGATCTCGCTTTCTCTGAGTCTGAAGATTAAGAAGAGCCCTCCATCACCTTGGCTGGTGGTACATTACCATGGAGGAGGATTCGTTGCACAGACTTCTAAATCACACGAGGTATGCTCTTTTCCTCTTCTGACAAAGCCAGAGCCAGCCACCATGTTGGTATTTTTCCACAAATAACATGTGCATCATAAATAGTTTTTTGTCCTTTGACCTCCTACCCACAGCCATACCTGAAAAGTTGGTCTCAGGAACTGAATGCCCCAATCCTGTCAGTAGATTATTCTCTTGCCCCCGAAGCGCCATTTCCGCGTGCACTGGAGGAGTGTTTCTTTGCGTACTGCTGGGCTATCAAGAACCACGACCTTCTGGGTAAGACTAGTACCTCTGTCTCGTTACATCCTTCCTGGTTCTAAGTGAAATTGCTATTAGTAATCTCTGTAATTAGCATAACCTCAGTATTTCTGTACACCGTTTGGAGAGTTATGATGCTTGAAGTGTCCTGTACTTTTTTTGCTCTGACTCTTCCTCTTGCTCTTTTTTAATATTCAGGTTGGACAGGGGAGCGAGTGTGCTTGGCTGGTGATAGTGCAGGAGGGAACCTGTGCATCACCGTGTCAATGATGGCCGTGGCACATCGAGTACGCTTGCCAGACGGCATCATGGTCGCATACCCTGCCTTCATGCTCACCACCTGTGCCTCACCTTCCCGTCTGCTCAGCCTTATGGATCCTCTCCTTCCCCTTAGCGTCCTGTCTCGCTGCCTCAGTGCTTATGCAGGTCAGTAATGGGAGTAACAACCATAGTTCTGAATGTTCTTGGTTTTATCCGCTGTTTTGTATAAAAGCTGTCCAAACAGGAATCATTTTAGTATTTGATGTTTCTGCATTAAAAGAAATAACAATTTCTCTAAATTCTGCCTTTGCTTCGTTCTCCAATGATTCAGTGTGAATTGATATAATATGTGTGTGTGTGTGTGTGTGTGTGTGTGTGTGTAGGTCTGGATCCTCAGGAGGAGAAACAGGTAGAGAAAGCCACCGCCCTGGGGACTGTAAGGAAGGACACTGCCCTCTTATTCAAAGGCTTCAAACAGGGAGCCTCAAACTGGATACACTCAATCCTGGACCACAACAAAGCAAGTGCAGGTGTGTGTTTGTGTGCATGTGTTTTATACTGTGATAGTACATTAATTTCAATAAGCACAAAGGATTACATTTTGGATTAAGCACATGGGTAGCTAAATAAATGAATCATTTAAATAGATAGATGGATGGATGGATGGATAGATAGATAGATATGGATAAAGATGGATGGACGGACAAATAGACAAATAGACAGATAGACAGATAGATAGATAGATATGGATGGACGGTCAAATAGATGGATAGATAGATGGATGGATGGATGGATGGATGGACAAATAGGCAGACAGACCGATAGATAGATAGATAGATAGATAGATAGATAGATAGATAGATAGATAGATAGATAGAGATGGATGGATGGATAGACAGACAAATAGATAGATAGAGATGGACGGACAGACAGATAGATAGAGATGGATGGACAGACAGATAGATAGATAGAGATTGATGGACAGACAGACAGATAGATAAAGATGAATGGACAGACAGACAGACAGACAGACACTGTATTGAACTCGAAGGAAACTCCAGATATCCAGCAGCCATAAAGACAGTAACACAGGTTGTACAGGTTGTAGTTTGCACACTATATCTTACATATAGTCTGTACACACAGGGTAATGTGGGAACTGACCAGAAGTTATCAGCGAAATGAACCTAAGGATAAACACTGCAAGATATAGAATGGTGTGCAATTTTAAATGTGGCATTAATACTGTTTGCACTGACAACAGTGCAAACAGTATTAATGTGCAAAAACCTAAGAAGTTTTGCTATGAGCAGCATGAAAGTGACAATGAAATTTAGTCTGTGTGTAAATCTCAAAGTATGCAATATTTGGAGTAACTGAGCAGAGCCTAATGCTAACAGAAGAGCTCTGTATGTAGCACCGTGATGTAAATAGCAGACTAGCCTAGCATAGATCTCCCAGTCCACAATTCATTGTAGTGAGGTGTTGAAAAGCCGAATGGCTCTGGAAACAAATGATTTTCTAGGTCTGTCCATTGAGCATCTCTGTGACAGAAGTCTTTCGCTGAACACACTCTTCTGGTGCAGAAGTGTGTGAAGTGCACTTTTTCATACAAAAGTCTAGAAAACAATTAAGGAGATGATGTTCTTTACCTGATCTGTCTTCTTTTACCTTTTTGTAGTTTTTTTTTTTTTTGTATTAGTAAGAATATAGGTTTTGTGATTTAGAATAATAATAACGCAGCATCAGTCACGGCTGATTAAAACAATGCACACTTTAGTAGGAACAACTGTACCTCTGATTATCATATAGCAGCCACAAAGTGCATAAAATAATGCAGAAACAACTCAGTTTCTTTTCTGAATGGGGAAAGAGTGTGATATCAGAAGCTTTAATGTTTGCATGATTGTTTGAGCAAACTCAAGTAACTAGTCTTTACATTCACGTTGGAAGAAAAGTATCTCAGATCGGTGAACACCGCAAAGCTGGAGGTGAGTGGGTTAATGCTTTCTAGATTCCACTTCTGTCAGCTAGAAACCGGAACATGAGGTTACAGTGAGAAAATGAACGGTTGAGGATACAGTGTTCAACTATACACTTTCTTCTAATGATGTGTTGGGCAGAAACTCTCAATTTTCAAAATGGGTCATATCTTAAACACTATTTCAATGCCACACCAAACTTCACCATCTCTGGGACATTCTTTAGCATACAGTAACAGATACTGTAGCTGTATAAATTGTTAAACCTACCGCCTCTCTATCGTCCACTTTTCTTTTTAGAGACCATAAGGAACAGCGTTTCTGAGGGTACTCTCAGTTCTACCCAGTCTGACCTTCTGGCTCCAGGACCGTCCTCTGGGTTCTCTGTGAAGGGAGACTCTATGAAAAGCCACACATGTGACAGTTTGGTCACCCACACTGCCAGGACATTCACCAGCAGCCACAACAGCACAAGCTCTACTGCTAACCACAGTGCCAACCCCACATTTCACTACCATCCTCTCCTGAGCACCACAGAAATCCTGGAAAGCAAGGTATGCCAGGAAGCATATTATATTATCTTGCATTTAAACTTGTGAGAACTCATGTCTCTCTCTTTCTTTTTCTCTCTCTCTCTCTCTCACTCCTTCACTACTTTCTGTTCTCCCCCGAGGATATAAGTATACTTTTCTCCAAAGAGGTAGACCCCTCCGTGTCAAGGTCCATCTCATCCGTGGCAGTGCCTCCACCTGACGGGGACGAACACTCAGAAAACCCACGGGGGTTTCCTGGGGACTTTGAGCCATTGCGGTCAGCGCAGCCTGCAAAAATGAATGTAGATTCTTCACCTGTCTTTAGAAATCCCTACATGTCACCTCTCCTGGCTCCAGACCACATGCTGAAGGGACTCCCTCCTATTCATATAGTGGTAAGAGATACTGTTGCCAGTTTTTTGTTTTCCACCTAGGTTTTCAACTGTTATGGTATTTTAGCTGAAACTTTAAGGATGTTAAATGTGTTTTTGAAGACTTATTATGAACCCAATTGATGTAGCTGAGATTAAAGAACAAAATTCACAGCCCATAATGACATAGCTGGCATTTACATCTCTAAGTTTTTGTTCAAAGGTTTCTGACTTACTTCAGGTTAAAACTGAAATACAGGTAGTCCCCGGCTTATGAACATCGAGTTACGAATTTCCCGCAGATAAGAATGATTCTACTTCCAGTTCAATCACGGAAGTAGCTCGCGTGTATTGTAAAAAAAAAAATAGTCACTGCCGTGCGCTAGATACCAATACTTATAATTATATTCAATATTTTCAGTGTATAAGTGAATGTAAATTGTCCAAAGTCCGGTATATTGTATGTGTGCATTTGGGGGTGCGGAAGAAATGTCCGCAAGCACAATGATAGAAAATAGCTGTCCTGTAAAGCTGTCCCGATGGAGGATAATCTTAATTTCGGAAAATCTTCAACGAACAGAGTTCGCAGTCCAATACAGTGGGAAACAGCCGTGTTAAAGGCATATAAGACTCACTCTGAAGGACTTAAGAACAAATCGGACTTGCAAAACTCATTTGTAAGTCAGAAACTACTTGTACAGATGCAGATACAGATATTAAGCACTAAATAGATATAAAAATAAGCTTCTTGAAACCACTTATCAATGTACTTTGTAATCTCTGCTATTCCTCCAGGCCTGCGCTCTTGACCCCATGTTAGACGACTCTGTATCGTTCGCCGGACGACTACAGAACATCCAGCAGCCTGTGACTTTGTGTGTCGTAGATGACCTCCCACATGGCTTCCTCAGCCTGTCTCAGCTCACTAAGGAGACCCATGACGCTTCTAATGTCTGCATGGAGAGGATCAGAGAGGTGTTCACTATGAAAGACCTGCCTCCAGAGATGACTAAACACCGCAAGCTGGAAAGGACTGATCATTGTGCTTCAGATGCTTCTGCCAAGTTCTTTCAAATGGAAACTGGTGAGGATGTAAGAGAGGGTGTGGTTTAAAAGGTAAAAGGTGTTCTAACGACCAAAATAAAATGTTGTTCAGGGAAAAGGACAAAAATCTAAACATGAAAGGTTTTAAAAACAACAATAAAAAAATGAAGACTGAAAACTGCCTAGAACCACTGTGTAGTGTACCAGCACAACAAGTAAAATGAAGAAGAAGAAGAAAAAGAAGTCTTTTGTCTAATGTCCAATGTCTCACACTAAGAGTAGTGGGTCAGTGTTTGGCTTTCGTGTTTTAAATTACATGTGCGTGTGCACTTGCACTTTTCAAACATGCACAACTTTAACTAAATATTGCCACTTTGCCTCTGCACTGTATTGCTTTATTGAGATTCTGATTATGAATCGTCCAAATACCAGCATGGAAACAAATGCTTTCTGTCTTGTCCAGGCCTAAAGCTGAAATTTTTCGTAAATGTTTTCACAAAACAGCTTTTTTTTTTGATGCACATTATTACTCAACGTCATGCTTATGCCATAGCCAAGCTTCCGAGAGTCAGTTAAACCAAATGTTTTTGTTTGTGGTGTATGTGGTTTATGCCGTCTTAATTACTTTGTGTTTGTGTGAAAGTGGAAAGTGATGGTTCTGCTGAGATGATCGTGTTATTACTGAAAAAAAAAAAAAAGACAATACTGAATCAATGTTTGACGCACATGCCTTTTTATAGTAGATTTGTGTATCGATAGCTCCAGGGTTAAGGTTCAGAAGGAAGAAAGTTCAATTCCCAAGATTCCCAAGAAGAGACCTACTACCGGGACCTTAACCCTGACCTTCTCAGTTCCAAGCTTGTGTAATATCTCAATTGTGAGTCAATGTGTGTAAAAGTGCCTGCTAAATGTGGATTATGTTTCTTATGAGTACTTTACATTTACTAAATTTTTGTTTCAATATTTTTAATAGTTGTTAATTAGGAAAAGTTTAATGCTGCTTCAATTACAATACAATGAACAATCACAAGTCCTAAATACTCATCAGCATAGTAAAATTGCTGGGTTTTAAACACAGGAAGCTTTGACCTACAGAATTATAATTTAGCCTAGCATCAGTCATCATCTGCGTGGTCATTCATAGCTAGTAAAATTACAATACGAAATACTGTATAACTAAAATATTTTAAAATATTTTTTTCCATTTCTTAGCCTCCTTTACTTGATTTTCTTGTTCCACTTATTGCTGGATGTCACTACCTCTCTGTTTGGTGTCGGCTTTTGAAACTCCCTGCACACCGACCCATTTCTTGAGCCCAGGAGGTATTTTATGGAACATCCTTCCGCGACCTTGAACCAGTTAGACTAGTCATTAAGCAGGGGTGTGTACTTTATGACTGCGCTCCCTGTGCAGGTGTCATTTGTGAAATCATCATTTGACCCAGGCAGACTTTCATATTTCACTTTCCTCAGTTACACGACAGAATCAAAGCAAATCCAACAACTTTCAAGGACAAACAAATTATAAAAGTATTAGCCAAGGGAATACTTCAGTTGAAGTTTCCTATAGTCTGATGTCAAATAAATTAACCCTTTATTGAACTAGTAACATAGATAAATGCATTAATGCAGACTTGTACTGTATGTGAATAATTCAATTTGTTAATATTTGTTAGAATCTAATAATATTAGACAGAATTATTCTGCGTATCCGTCATCCTCTTTTTTTGCCGACGTGCTATTGGCAAGTTGTGCTTGGATCCGTCATTGCTTCTACATCCCTGCATGTTGCTGATTAAGGTTTCTTTAATTTCATTTAGTGGAAATTTCAGTTGAAGTCCTCATTCCATTGAGTTACCAACAATTTATTCGAAATGTAGAAAAGCAATGGTTTGCTTGCTTTTCTAGATGTGCAATTGTAGGCCAGGTCACTCGCTGCCCAATTTAGATCCAGAGATATATTATTGCACATCGGAGCCAAAAAAAAAAAGCTAATCGGGGGAAACAAATCCCACTGGCCCATGCTTGTGGAAAGAGCCGAGGAAAGACAGGAGAGTTACTGTAATTAAAGGGTTGTTAGGGTCACGATTTTTACACCGAATTGGGCTTGGTTAAAATTATTATATATTTTTTATTTTAATTAGTTTTCTTAAATAAAGCCAATGTGTAAGTACTGACAGTGTGTTTATAATGTACAGACCCATTTCTATTGTAAGATATTACAGAGATTCAGTGTAAATCAGAGTTACGGCATGGTCTAAACAGGGACATCAAAAATACCTGTGCACCATAGTGTCTATAAATGTCTCGTTTCAACTACCGGATTTTTATTTAAAGCTATCCCCAGGTCTTTTGTGTGGTTTTTAACTGGATTTTTTCCCCCCGAAATCTGGCATCCTTGATAAAAGATAGTATTATTATGAGCACTGTACCAAAAGTAATGCAAAAGGGGCTTTTTTTTTAAATTATTATTAAGTGACATAATTTATCTTGGCACTTGTTGGTAGAGCAACCCTTCCTCTGTAACTCTTCTTCTTGTTCTTCCGTCATTGGGTTCGTGACAAAGGGATGGTGCAGGCGACATCCACAGAAGGCTACGGAATGTTTATGGAGATGATGCCATTGACGGGAATAATATGCACAAATACAATAGGTGCAGAAGTTTAAAGAAGGGGAAAAGACGAACCACGCAGTGAGAGATCACCATCGATAGAAAGAAAGAGGATTCGAGAGTTTGCATCACTTCTGATAAAAGACTACGTTGAGTGGTACATTAGTATTGAGGAAGAGCTACTCTACCAACATGTGCAATTTTAACAACTTACGTCAGTTAATAGAAACGTTTGCAGTGTTTTCAATACAGCCCTTGTATTATTACAAGCTTTTTACATTTATTATAAGCTTCTAGAGTTGCTGGATGTTGTTGAATTTCAACAGGATGACTCTAAAAATGCACTAGTAGAGATAACAGCCTATAGCCGATCAGCCATAACATTCCAACGTGAAACGTTACAGACAATATTGTGTAGGTTTCCCTTGTGCTCCCTCAGGACATGACTCCAGAAGACCTCTGGGGGTGTGATGCAGTGTCTGGCACCAGGGTATTGGCAGCGGATTTGGCTATGCGGCCTCTGTGGAATAGGCTTGTTTTTATTTCTCCAGCGCCTCCCATGGGTGCTCAATCAGATTGGGATCTGGGAAGTTTGGAGGCCAGGTTGGCGGCCTTGGGTTCTTTACCTGCTGTGCCGGGTTGTGGTGCACTGGGTGTTCTGGTGCCTTTCTTTCATGTTCAGCAAGGAATTTTTTTCCCGACAATTGCTGCATTGGTCTCCGTGGTCATGGGTGCCTTGCCTCGATTTAATGTTGTTTAATGTCCTTCTGTTCCACCAAACTCTCTGCTCATGAGCAACTGCTACATTTACTAAACCTACTCTTCTACTTTAGAATATGCTAATAACCTGGTCTGCTTTGCATAGGCACATGGGTTACAGATTTGTCCATCCCAGATTTTGTAGATTAAAAAGGATAGCCGATGAAATCATATTTCATTTGCATTTGTAAAAAAAAAAAAAAAAGAGCAAGGCTAGTGTTGTATTCTACTATTACGTTTTTTTCTATTACACAACACATAGCTACCTCATCTGCATCCGTTTCTGTAGGCGAATTAACAGTTACTGAAGTATTATTGAGCGACATTAGTACTGTATTCCGTTCTGATTCCTCAGTCAGTTCACGCTCTCGTTACTGTGGTGTTAGCCGAAACAGTGTTGGATCATAAATTTCTGTGAAGGTCCGCTTCCACTACGCGAGCTAATATAGTATGGCTAATACATGCTTCTTTTCAGAGTGTTAATTATAGTTATATGGCGAATGTGCCGATCTTCCTGTGTGGCTTCTTTGTTAAAGTACTATCCTCTAAATCCTCTGTCGCTGTTTAATAAACTGGAGCTTCTGTGTCCGATGTTGAGAGCAAGTTCTTGGTGTTAGATGTTAGTGTGTTTCTTCCATTCATTGGAAAACCAGCACTTTATGGATCATGACAAGTTATTCTACATACACTATACGGAGAGCTACGTACAATATACTATTCAAACAAACATACGCACAGATACATTTTTAGTTTTTGTTTGTTTTTTTCATGTTAAAAACACCACAAGTGCAAAAGTGTTAATGAAAATTGAATGTATTTTTACTTTCCCTGCCTCATTTATTAGCTTATATTTTAAATCGGTTTGGGATTTACAGATTTCATGCAAAATTCTTTAAATGATATATACACACAAGTTCATACGAAAAGCACATGGTATAGAACAAATAATACAAAATAAAAAAACACTTAAAAGATAAAAATGTTTATATTTATGTACTTTCTTTAAAGACCGTGCTGAATGTTATGACATAGAATTAAGTTTAAAGTAAGAATCGTGTATGTATTGATTATACTAGATATTTAAAGTTTTTGCTTGCTTATTATTCTTGTACCTGTCTGCATTTTATGTTCTGTATGGATAATATATTGGCAAAAGTATCAAATATCAGATTTACATTTGTAAAACTACCAAAAAAAAGTACAGTAAAACACTTTATAGTATAAATGTAAATCTAAATCAAAATATAATCCAAAGGATAAAGTGCAGTTCTGTCACTTTTTAAGCAGATCTAAGAAAGCCCTTCTACCCGCAACTCGGCCCCGCACTTGCGCCTCAC
>JAOTRS010000026.1:10349690-10361429 GCA_028565755.1 Dinotopterus cunningtoni
GTTTTTTGGGTTAAACTCAAATTACAGTAACCATATGAAATGAAAAGAAGACACTATAATTTATTATTTGATTCTGCATTTCTAATTCATTTTCCAACTCTAGTTATTAGTCATTTCTCAGATGCCCCAAACATGTACTTTCCAAGAACTGCTGCTGTGATCGTAAGCTTTTCCATTCCCCCGAACCTGTTATTCTCATTGTAAGACTTCATACCTCATGACCTAGATATTTTATCACAATCACTACTTTTTGCCTTTTCTGTATGACCTGTGCTTTACTGTACTTATTAAAATCCTATTATCCACTGCAATCTAGAGGTGAAAGTCCTGCTCACGCTCCTCTCCAGTGCATTTTCTTCTTGCTACGGTTTTAAATGCCTTGCTTATTACAGATTTCGATCCAGATTCCTGTAAAGGTGTTTTGTATACAGTGGATACACTAAGTGGCCAGGACATGGTTCTGCCCCAAACTGTTAGCAAAAAGTTAGAAGCACACGGTTGTATAAAATGGTTTTGCTTGCTGCAGCATTGGAAATTTCCCTTCTCTGGAACTAAGAGGCCCAAACCTGTTCCAGCATAACGACGTCCTTGTGTACAATATGAGCTTCATGATGGTCCAGATGGGAGTGAAAGAACTTAAGTAGCCTGCACAGAGCCCTGACGTCAACCACCCCGAACATCTTTGGGATGATGTACAGTACCAAATGCCCAAAGTACCAAAGTACCCTCCTCTCCAAACATCAGGACCAACCTTTACCAATGCTCATGTGGCTAAATGGAAAAGTGGAAATGGAAAGCCTCCCATAAGTTTGTACTGTAGGTTATTTTAATTGCAAATGGGACTTAATTTGTGTAGGGGTCAGTAGTGATGGGTTATTCATTTAACGTAACTCAGAAGAACTAGTAGTATCTAGTATCAGAGAGTGATCCGTTCATTTTCTACTAGCCGCGCATGCACAAAGCGTCGCAAAACCTCCGTAGGTTATTTACAGGAAACACAAATGAGCGGTTCATCTCATGAGTCTTCTAGTCCGAGTCGTTCGTTTTTTTGTAACGTGACTCCCATAGACGCTATGCAGTGCAATAATATTGCACTGCATAGCGTCTATGGGGGACACATGACAAAAGAACAAATGACTCGGACCAGAAGATATGAGAGGTGAGCTGCTCATTCTGTTTATCATATGTCCTTGTAATATTTTCATTACTGAAACTGTAGCAAAAAATTTGCGTTTGTAGACGCGTTGGGGGTCTGTTTATGAAAAATTAAACGTTTTATTTTATTTCTGATCAAAAGAACAAAATGAACTAAATGACTCAAAATAAAAGATTCATTCATTTTGATGAATGAGATTCAAAGAACCGAGTCACTAAAATAATCCAAACTTCCCATCACTAGTGGTCAGGTCTCCCCTAATGTTCACCATATAGTGTTACCTAACCTTATTGCATGTCCCTCATTGCATATACTGGTTTACAGACCCATGAGAAAAAGCTTTAAATCTTTTAAGGGATCGACAGGAACATAAAAGAAATCAGGAAGGTCAGAACGCAGTCTCTCAACAACATCAGGTGATGTGATCATGGACAAATATATACTACATTTTTCTGAACTAAGCCTCAGCTATTGCATGCTATTTCAAGCTTTTCATCTGGATGACACTGGATCTCATCTAGATGATCTTATCTTAAAATAAAGTAAATCTAGGTGTGTCGGCTCACTCATTCAGCATGCTGTCTTTTTAATTAGGCCATGACAGTTGTCATGTCCTTTTTTGGTCCACATTTGAAAAGGTTCCAAAAGGTGTTGATGGATTTTGGTTCAGTGCTCTCATAATGTAACTAGTTACAACTTACAAGAATGTAAGTGATATGTAATATAGTGATAGTGATATGTGTATCACAATGAACAACTACTTTTTTTTTTAAAGTTTTTGGGAATTTCATTTTGCTATTATTCAACCACTCATATTACGCAGACATTTTAGTGTTGCTTTAAGTCTATAAGAAAAGTTTTGCTTCATTAACTTAATCTGACTAAAGTTCATGGCAGAAATATGTGTGTGTAGTTTTTTGACCCAGGGGAAGTACTGTATGCTTATGACAGTCCTGCTGGATACGGACTGATGAGCCTCCAGCTGCTGGCATACGTGTGGTTCTGCTATGCTGTCCTGGTGTCTCTTAAGCATTATCCAGAGAAACAGCCGTTCTATATCCCTTTCTTTGCCGCATACACTTTATGGTGAGTAAAAAAAAAAGAGCAGCATTTTCTAAGAAGCCTAAGTGTAAGAATATTGTGTAGAAAACTGTTGAGAAATGTTAAATACTACACAATAATATAATATACATAGTATATTTCCTATGTTTAGGGTAAATCTTTTCAATTGGGTAAATCTTTTCAATTTTTTATGTTTTATTATTTCATACTTTTATTTTCTTGGCAGGTTTTTTGCTGTACCCGTCATGGCTCTTATTGCCAACTTTGGTATATCTCGATGGGCTCGGGAGAAGATCGTCAATGGAATTCAGCTCGGCATCCACCTCTATGCTCACACTGTCTTTTTAGTAAGTTTTCTTTTTTTTCCACAGAGTGAGACAATCCACTACTTTAATGTAAAATCACTATACAGTGGAACCTTGGATCATGAGCATAATTCATTCCGGAAGCGGGCTCGTATTTCAGAACACTCGTAAACCAAAACGAAAATTTCCCATAAGAAATAATGGAAACTCAAATTATTTGTTCCACAGCCCAAAAAAATAAATACATAAAAAATAATAAATACAAAATATAAAGTAAAAATAGAATTGCGACAGAGCAGTGTTTACATTAGAGAGAGAGTGTGTGTATGTGTGTGTGTGTGAAAGCGAGGGGAGGAGGGGTGTGTGTGTGTGTTTGTGTGAAGGGGCACGGTGCAGGCTGATACAGGAAGGGAGAGAGAAAATGGATCCTTAACCTCTCTAATGAGACTATCTTTTGCTTTACACGCGCGCACACATGTATTACTATGAACACTACATGCGCGCTGTACAGACACATACAAACACAAAATAAAATATGTTTTACACACACACGTGTCACAGTGTTATAGTAAACAGTACACGCGTGCACTGATGTTGATTATACCAGTAAGAGACGCGCACGAAGACCCAGCAGGGGAGACGATTACCCACAATTCCACAGCGCAAGAGAGAGAAAAACCATTGGCTCACTTGTGATCACGTGTTGCTTGGCGTCAAAACAAGAAGTGCATGCGTGATACATGATACTCGTTATTCGTAAACCAAAACTTTCCAAGTCAAAATTTATTAAAAATCTTTGCTCGTCTTGCGAAACACTCGCAAACCGTGTTACTCGCAATTCGAGGTTTCACTGTACAGTTCTATGGCAGTACAGATTTATTCTTTTGTTTATCTCTTACTGCATGAAAAAACTTTCCCTGAAAAATTTGCATTGCGTTTGAAATTAAACACTTTTTATTCTATACTAAGTACCGTGTAGTAAGGTTATGCACATTTAAAATCACTTTTTTTTTCTCTGTCCATTTTTTCTTACAGGTCATCACACGTCCATCAGCAGCTAATAAGAATTTCCCTTATCATGTTCGAACATCTCAAATTGGTATACTACTGTCGAGTCCTAAAGAGGGGGCAGAAAGCTTCCCTCATCATGCCTACGGGAACAGCTCCTTCCTGGGGGACTCTCAGCCCAACTTCACTGAACTCTTCTCCATCCAGTCAGTGAGTAAATAAAACACACATTGGTAAAATAGGATTGGTTAAAAATAAATTCTGGAGGGAAATTGTCGGCAGGGTGTTGTCCCTTAGCCTTCACTTCTACTGTAGGCTTCATGTTTAGCTCCTGCACACTGTGAATAAAGCCTGACCCTGAAACAGCGACTCTCTCTCTCATTCATCAGTCTATACCGCTTTATCCTGTGTACAGGGTCGCGGGGGCCTGGAGCCTATTCCAGGAGACTTTGGGCATGAAGCGAGGTACACCCTGGACAGGGTGCCAATCAATCGCAGGGCAAACACACACACACACACACTTCGGACAATTTGGCAACAATTTAGCATCTGCACGTCTTTGGACTGTGGGAGGAAACCCACCAATCACAAGGAGAACATGCAAACTCCATGCACACAGACCCCGAGGCGGGAATCGAACCCAGAGTGCTAATCACTAAGCCACCATACCGCCCAGTTCTTATCTCATATTTAAAAATACATACATTATTTCAAGGGGGAAAAAAGTCCAATGAGTTTTATAGTCCTCATTTTTTAAAATGTATTGATCATACATATAAATGTAATAATGAGTATTTTATAAACAGTAGTTATGCAAAAGTTATTACTTTTTTGCATTTTGTTTTCTTTTGATCAACAGGTCTCTGTGAAAAATATAAATGAGGCCATGGGATGGAAGGGACAAGAAATGTCTTTGAACACTGAGCAGAAAATCGTCACCACGTCATCACCGGGCGATTTTTCAACAACGTTTAGTCCTGCCGTGCCGCCAATCAACTCTGCTCTATCACCTCCTCCGAGGCTCTCATCTCATTTTACTGAATATTTCAGCATGCAGAGCAGAACAGTCTCTCAAGCATAGTGAAGTAGATCATCCGAGTCAGCTTTTCAAGATACAAAAGTGTCAACGTGATTTATGGGGGGGGGCGGGAACTACGTGTAAACAGAATATTGCATTTGACTTTCGGCAAAGTGGATGTGCGAGATGATTTGCAAGTCATATTGAAAGGAGATTTGAAGTGCTAAATAAAAAGCAATAAATATTTCAGCCAGATCAAGGTGGCTCATGATGAGGGAACATTTTGGTTGTATATAGCACAGAATATTATGAATGTAAGATATTCAGTATGCAGAGTTTTCAGATAAAGATATTTTATGTGTAACTGTATAGAAGTGCAAGTTTTTGTTAAGTGTAAAAAGGTCCTTTTTTTTTGTTTACAGACATACATGTATTTTTCAAGTGGTGCTGTTAATATTTGCATTTCCATGCCATTTTATTTGAACTGAAATTGAGTATTTGAAACCGATGACGACGATTGGTTGGATAATCTCTGGTTTCAGTTTTGTTTGTTTTACATTATGGACACGAAATCGACTTTATGAGATTAACATAGGTAATAGGATCTGCATACAAAGAGGAAGACATACGTTCTTTTTCTGCCCAGATATCTTCTAGTTCGATACAGTGCAATAATGCTTTTAGTATTTTTAATGCATGTTGCTTATAAACTACAGGAAATTCTAAAGGCGTTTGTAGTTTTGCTCTTTGATGCACCAAGAGTAAGTTGCCTTGTAAATCCACATATGATCAGCTCTCGTTTAAATGCTTAGGAAAGAAACGTCGTAATAGGAATAATAATAATAATAATAATAATAACTATTTAGGCACATAAATATGAAGGCAGTATTAATTCAGAATTTTAATAGGATACAATACATTTGTGGATTTTATTTAATTTTTTTTGCCATTTTATTTTTTTGCCTTCTGTAATGGATCTACTTACTGCATGTCAGACAATTCAACACACGGTTACTGGTGAGGATTCCGGCATAGTGAAGAAACCCTCCTTTAACTGAGACTATGGCACATTTCATGTTTCACAGCAGATTTTAATAAAAAGATGTTTTTTTGTGTATCTTGCCTGTATTATTTAAAGACTTTCATATTTTTCTTCAGATTGAACACACTTGCCGCAGGAAGTGTGTCTGTCGTTTGTGTGCCTTAATATTTAATATGGTGTGTCTGAGTATAACATAAATAGAGTTTGACAATGACAATGAATGATTTTCTCACAGTATGAGTAGCGAAGCTGGTTAGCGCAATTGTTGGTCCTTCGGCTGCTCGCGGCGAGTGGTCACACATACAAGCTTGGCACAGGTTTTACGCCGGATGCCCTTCCTGATGCAACCCTCCCATTCTATCCAGGCTTGGGACTGGCACTGCATCTAGTGGCTGGGGTTTGTGCATTGGTTGGATATCGAAACCTGGGCCTTTTGCATGGCAGACGAGAAACCGATCCACCACTGCCCTGATGGTTAGCATAATTAACAGGTGAAAATAGTTTTAAACTCTTAGCGGAACTATGCAGCCAAAAGGTGAAGAAAATAAAACACCAAAGTGGTGTAAATCTTCAAAGTTTCTCTTTATTTTTCTACTTATTCGGCTTCAGAATATAATCTCCATTAACTTTTAAAACAAAAGCTAGGGTGTACGATCTCTGGGAGGGCTTTAATTAGAAGCAATGATTAAACAGAAAAAGTGTTGTTTAAAATGAAATGTGTTTCCTTGCTAAAATGCATCTGTAACACGCTTTAAACGTGTGTTTTGGCACGAGACACCTGGACAGGGTGCCAATCCATCGCAGGGCACACACATACACACACTAATTCACACACTACGGGCAATTTGGGAACACCAATTAGCCTAACCTGCATGTCTTTGGACTGTGGGAGAAAACCGGAGTACCCGGAGGAAACCCACCAAGCACGGGGAGAACATGCAAACTCGAGTCTGGCCGGGAATCGAACCCGGACCCTGGAGGTGCAAGGCGACAGTGTTAACCACTTCTGTTAGTGTTTGTCTAATTAGGCTAATATTTAGCATACCTGATTAACAGTCATTAAAATTAATTTACATTTGTGAAGTATATACAGTGAAATGAACATGCAAACTGCAGTTTAATTACCTAATTCCTTATGAACATACTTCATGTTGTAACCCAATGCAAAACTTGCCTGTAATGCAGATGTGCATTTGCTATCAATTTTACTCTTAAAATAATGTAAACTTATTTTATTTCAGTCTGTAATGTGTAATTTAGAAGTCTGTTATATAATTTATTATCTGTAACAGCAGAGGTCAGCAAAACACAGCCACATGTGGTTAATAAGACTAACAGACATCGCTTTAAAAGCTCCAGCTTTATATATTCTACAAACATGGAACACAAACAGCTTTTAGATCAATTCATATTTACTCAAAAAAAATGAAATAAAAATTAATTAGCAATATACTGCACATGTATAAAAGTTTACCAATAACAAGAAAGAGGAAAAGAAATCAGTCTGTGGGATCCTGTGTCGCAGTCAGGAAGTCACTGATGTGCTTGCTGTAACTTCCTTCCAACAGGATTTGAAGCGAGTCCAGTGTTGTCTTGATATATTACAAAAATTGGACATGGGCATTTTTACATGTTGTGATCAGGGCACGATGCAGGTGGCCTTTCGTAACGTCAGGTATCCTGTCACTACATCTGTAGGTAGTTGACGGATGTACGAAAACTCTTCAGATGAGCTGAATCGCAGCTTAGTCTGAGGATCTGTGTAGTTTGCCTGGGGAAAGAAAAACCATTTACAAAAGAATTTCATACTCATACATTCCTCTACTTTGAAGCAATAGCTATGGGCCTACTAAGAGGACTCTCAGTCATAGTTAAAGATACATTTTTAATATGTGATGGCACTTTTGCATTTCTTTGTGTAATGTAGCTCATTATGCTTAATTTATGATGTGCAGGGGGTGTTCAACTTAACGCAGAAGTTTTAATTGTGCAGAGTTATGAGAGTAAAACTTTTTTTTTATTATTTCTCTATATAATCCCATGCTACACTAATACACTTACCCCAGAAATCTCACTACTGCTTCGATAGGGTTAGGAAACTAACTTATTCTACAGAACAAATTGCTGCTGTAGAATAACTACAGCACTTTTTTAAAACTGATTCAAATGTATCTTTATATGATTAAACTAAATTGGAATAATCAAACTGTGTCATAAATATTAATACCTGAATACAGATGATCTCCAAGTTAAGATTTGTTTACATCCCACTACATTCATCATATGCTAACAAAAGTATGAATTTAAAATCGTACACCGAACCTATTGAAAATAAGAGTTTAGCCTAGCCTACATTAAACATTCCCATCTGCATTAATCTACAGTTGGTTAAGCACAAAACCTCTGTTTTAAGAAAGTATTCAAAAGACACTGGCAACACAGTACTCTGTATATTTTTTTAACCCTCATGACCAGGCGGCTGATGGCACAGGAAGCGTGGGAAAAGGTCAAAATTCACAATTCGACGTCTACTTAATGTGAAATGCTTTTGCACAATGGTACTGTAAAGTCAAAAGTCTTAAATTTCACCATTGTGGAGGCACCGTCTGCATTCGGTTTAAACCATAAAAGTTAAACAGTGAACTAAAACAGCCTACCTTTGAAATAAATTCTAACTGCACTTTCTAGATTATATGTTGCTCTAAACATTTGAATTTCCAAAAATAAACATTTAGTATTTATAACTTTCAAACAACTATAATACACATTGTAGCTGAAAAGTAGGCTTTCCAACATAAGAAAAAAGCAAAAGCCCCAAAAAGCCCTACACCTTACTGACTTTCACAAAACACCAGTCATCATTGGGTATCTATGTTTACACCTAATGGTCTTTACACAAGTTTCGTGTTCCAAATCCCACCACCTGCTCTACTACACATATCAGGCGAGCCGCAATCTGGCTGTCTAAGCTGGTGGATTAATTAGCATGCACAGACGACAGAAGATCTTTTCAGAAACAGGAACATACAGGTTCAGGGGAAATAAAAAGCAGTCCAAGTCGTACTTCTGTCCTAAAACATAGAGGCTCGCTGCAATAAAAACAGCTCAGGAGGGGAAAAAAAAGAAGAAAAAAGACAGAGATTCTTGAGAAACTCTTACATATAATGTGAGGACAGAACATCACAGCTCATAAACAAACGCTGGGCAACAACTTGACGCCTTTTTTTTTTTAAGTATGTAAAGACAAATGAATTACATTAAAAAAACAAAATGTTTACTTCTGTATGTGTGTAGGTGTGCGGTTTGAAGGTTGGCTCTGTAGGTCATCAGATGCAAAAAGTCAGTAATAATATTGATTTAAAAAATTTATTTATTGAAATTTCGTCTATACTCATTTTTAAAGTAGTTCTTCACTGTATCAATAATGAATGCACATGAATATCATATGAGAACAGCTAACAGAACTAAGAAACAAAGCTCACTTACCGGTAAGCCTGAAATATCAGAGTACTTTTTGGGAGGCTTCAGGGAAGGAGGAGCATCGATGTTGTAATCTGTAAGGAATCAAAAGCGTACAATTACTGTACAAAAAGTAATAAAAAGTAAACATTTAACAAATTGTGATTTCAGTTTAAACGTAATTCAGACATACAGTTAGGATCAGTGATTTTCCAGGGCAGTGCTCTCTCTGCTGCCAGAATCTGCTTCAGGTTCTTCCACGTCCGATTCTTTTTCCCTGCAGCTGCTCCTCCAATGCCAGAGTGCTACAGCAACAACAATAATTATGAAACAAGTAAAGTTGTTTCTTTTACAGTTACTAGACCAACAATATTTAGGGTCATAAATGATTGTGCTCAGATGGGCATCATCACCTCAACTAAACAGCTTTGACATGCATTTCCTGACCTTGACGCAGAGTGAAATTTTTGTCTAAAGACCTACCACAAAGTTGGGGTCTTTAAAGGACAGAGGCTTGGTGACTGGTTCGGCACCTACATCTGCCGTAGAAACCAACTTTCCATCCGTCAATTCCACTGGAAGAATCTGAAATAATAATCATAATAGCAGCTCAGTCTTGGAAGATGACGGATCTAGCAAGAGGGCTGCATGAAACATGGTAACCCTATGGTAACACACACTATAAACCAAATATGGACACCACCAACCTGTGAATTAAATTCCAAAATTGCTGAATATCTTAGACACTGCCTGGCCAAAAATAAGTAAATAAATAAAAATAAATGAATCAAAAAATGGGCTAAATTATTGGGCTACATCAAGCAAAGAAAACAACTAAGGAGCGTTGTAATTACTGGATTACTGGGTTAAGAACTCTTCAACACATTATCCAAACCTGGAAGGATAGCGATAAATTGTTAACCTTTTGGAACCATTTTTTTCAGAGAAAATAAAGAAAGAAAGAAATCATGACTGAAGATCACTTAAACACTTGGTGAAGTTGCATGGGGAAAAAATCATGAGTAAAAACCATGTCTATGTTTAAAAGTCAAAGTGAGAGCAATTCCACATGCACACAATGTGACGAGAACTTATAAGTGAGACTAATCAGAAAAAAAAGAGTTAAATTTACTAAAAAGCATGAAGGTTGGACTTTGGGGCAATTATGTGGTCTCATGAGTCCAGATTAAAATCTGATTCCAGAGTGATGTGCGATCAGGGTAAGAAGGCCAGCACATCAAAGTTGTAAACTGTTTAGATGAAATTAAAAGACAGAATTTGAGTCAGTGTAGCTGAATAAGTGAGTGATTATTTCCCTATTACTTTGAGACTAGAGCTTTCAACGTTGTGGTAAAAGTTTGAGGAAGAACTACTACATGAACAAAAGTATTTGGCCAAACCTGCAATGACATTGTATTCAAATACATATACTTCAATATGGAGTTGTCCCCCTTCTGCAGCCGTAACAGCTTCCACTCTTCTTGGAAGGCAGTCCACAGGATTTTGGAGAGAATCCATGCCTATTCATTGTGTAAATCCTTTATGAGGTTGGGCGGTGATGTTGGACGAGAAGGCTTGCAATCTCCGTTCCAGTTCAGCCCAAAGGTGCTCGTTGGGGTTGTGATCAGGGCTCTGTGTGGGCCAGTCAAGTTCTTCCACATGTCTTTACAGTCCTCGCTTTGTGTGTTAGGGCACACAGTCATGTTGGAATAGAAAAGGGCCTTCCCAAACTAGTTTGGCCAAATACTTTTGTCCATATACTGTAGGTGTGATGATCAGGTGTGCACAAACTTTTGACCAAACTATACAATCTATAAAGCAGAATAGGGGAATTTGGCTACACAGATGTTGTAATAAATAACAAAAAACCACAATAATAGTGTGTGAACTTATTTCAGTGACCCAAAACAAGTGATTTCAAATGTATTTATCATAACTATAGCAGCTTTTTTTTTTTCACAGACACATTAATCTTATCCACAGCTCTGTATAAATTAAGCTATGATATACATTGTGTGGGGAAAACAGCTGATATCAGAAGATCTGTAGCAGAATACCTGAGTGTGACTGACTGCTGGGACTGACTGCACTTTCCTCCTCTTGTTGCCGTTATTGCCGTTGCTCGGCTGTGCTAGCGGCTGAGCCGCCGGGCTAACGGCTCGTTTCTTCCCTTTAGCCTGACCACTCGGTGTCACTGATAAAACTTTAACGTTATTATTAACTGAAGAACTTGACGACTCTCCTGAGATAATCACCTCAACTGGACACTGAGCAGCCATTTGTTGTTGTTGTTGTTGTTTTTATTTTTTACAAAGCTAAACAAACAGTTCACTCTAAGGAGCTACATGCTAGCAAATTACGCTCTTCTTCTTCTTCGAGTTGAGGAAGAGTGTTTGTCATTGCTGCCATCTATTGGACTGGAGTGTCACTACACCACCAGTGAAAAGTTTACACACACCATACATGGTCCATAATATGGATGAACAGTTGATATTGAGATGTATCTGCTAAAGGAATAGTTAAAAAGTGTCTCACATTCCTTTCACTCTATTCTAACATTCTAACTGTTTCTGCTTATTCGTCTTTCAGCTGTTCCCTTTCAGGGGTCGCCCCAGCGAATCATTTGCCTCCATCTAACCCTATCCTCTGCATCCTCTTCTCTCACACCAACTAACTTCATGTCCTCTCT
>JAOTRS010000026.1:10363677-10392411 GCA_028565755.1 Dinotopterus cunningtoni
CCGTTGACCCTAAGTACTTAAAGTCCTGCACCCTCTTTACCTCTGCTCCCTGTAGCCTCACCGTTCCACTTAGGTTCTGTCTTGCTGCGGCTAACCTTCATTCCTCTGCTTTACAGAGTGTACCTCCATCTCTCTTGATTTTCCTCCACCTGTTCCCTGCTCTCGCTACTAGGCACAATGTCAATCTGTTTAACCTCATCTGTCATCCGGTCCATCACCACAGCAAACAAGAAGGGGCTCAGAGCCGATTCTTGATGCAGACCCACCTCCACCTTGAACCCTTCTTGTAGAATGTTGTGAACATTCTAACTGTTTACTACCTGTCATAACTTTGGACATGCCTTCTAGTTCAATGTCTTTTAATTACTTATTGTAAAACAATGCTGAAGGCATCCAAAATATGCAATAATCTCCTTTGAATAGTTAATATTGAGATGTGTCTGCTTATTATCTGTAAAGCCTTCATAATGGCTCTAATCTGAGGTGCTGTTTGCTAATTAGTGATTTCTGAGACTGGGAACTCTAAATGAACTTCTTCTCTGCAGCAGAGGTACATTTTGGTCTTGCTTTCCTGGGCTGGTCTTCATGAGAGCTAGTTTCATCATGGTGCTTGATGGTTTTTGCAAATCCACTTGACAATACTGTTTTTGCAACAGCTGATCTTCGTGTCTTAAAATAACAACTGACTGTTTTTGTTTTTGTTGTTGTTGTTGTTACTTAATGACCTAATGCCATATGTGTTTTCATACCTTTGCTGAACTGCATCTCAACAAACCACATGGCTTCTGGAAAAATGTCCTATGGACAGATGAAATCAAAGTAGAGTTGTTTAATCTTAATGCCCAGCTCCACATTTGGCAAAAAACAGTATTTCAGCAGAAACTCCTCATACCCACTGTTAAGCGCGGTAGTGAAGGGGTGATGATTTGGTCTTGTTTTGCAGCCACAGGACCTGGGCAACTTGCGGTTGCTGAGTCAACCATGAACTCCTTTGGAGAGTATTCTAGAGGCCATTTGTGTCCATCTGTCTGACAGTTAAAGCTTTAAAATTGGGTCAGCAGACAATGGTCTGAGGCAAACCTCATCAGAATAGCAGAAAAATCAAAGAATCAAGGTTTTGGAGCGACCTAGTCAAGAGCCAGACCTTAACCCAATTAAAATTGTCCTGCTGTGGCAGGACCTTAAAAGAGCTGGGGATACTCAGCTCAGCAACATTATGTAGCAAAAAAATGAAGTCAGCTGACGACCTGAATGTACTGAATGACCAGGATATCAGAGCTATGAAGTTTTCCTTCTCTGATGGCACATTCCAGGAGTAAAATTGTGAAAGGGTGGTTCTGGGAGTCTGTGGAATCAATGTTACACATGCACATGGTTTTATGTGTTCATAGGGTGTGTTTATCATCCTTTCTCCTTTTTATGCTGGTTGTAATTTTTGTAAAGTAATATTTGTTGAATTTAATAAATAAACTTATAAGCATAAATAAACTTCATTTCATTTAATTTAATGTGTAAATTTTTTTAATTTTATAGGTCAGCTAGTGTAGGCCTAGATTTTAACCTATTAATAATATATTTTAAAGCCATATTTATTTTAATGAATAAAAATATGCTTGTAGTGTGTGGTTTTTTTAGCCTCAAACAACACCCAGAAAAAAAACAGAAAAGGACAGCACAAAATAGTTTCCATGAATCATAGATATAACCTAAATGCCAGGCTAAACAAGTCGAGGTCAGTAACATAAATTGAATTTCGGGTGTCAAATAACATTTTCTCCGGCGCTGCCAACACACTTAAGCGCAAGAACTGCTGACACCCTTAAAACAAGAAGATAAGCAATTTCTTTGTCCCAGGTTTAAGCAAAGGTTTAGGCCACATTATTGACCTTATTTATAATGTTCTTAATATCTGGTTGTGAATGTGATGACCAGTTTGTTGATTTGTCATTTAGTACTGCTGATTGACTTGAGCCAGTAGTAATCAGTTTGTAATTATAGGTGCTATGAGGTATTCTGTCATAGTTATACATGAACTACATTAATTATTTGTGCTTTTATTTGAATCTATTTTCATCTTGTCATTGCTGATAGTAATTTAAATCTTGGTGGGTCTGATCTTTGATTTATTATTATTATTATTATTATTATTATTATTATTATTATTATTATTATTATTATATTGTTGTTGTTTTAATAAGTGAGTCTGACATAAATGAGACAGGAACAGTAAATGCTCGCTTAACGATGGCAGGCATTATTTTAGTTAATGATCTTTTTTTGTCCAGTTGCACATTTAGCCCACATACCAGTGCTTTGCTGGCAGTTTCCAGTAGTGATGAGGATTCTGGCTCTTTTCAGCAAGTCAGGTAATTTGACTCAGCGGAACAACAAATGCCGGATTTTCTGTTCCCAGAATGGGTCCTTGCCAGTTTTTTCTTCAAATACTGCCCAACTGTCATTGTTCATTGCCTCCCTGTCTCTTAAATAGCATCTAAAAACATTTTCCTCTATCTTTAATTAAGAAAACATCTCTACAGCCTAAAGGAATGTCCGTATAAAAATCAAATACATTATGCAAAACCATTGAGCATTCCTACACGCACTCTCTGTATCCGTGCCTGACTTTCTTTTAAAAAGAATCCGAAGAAGATCCCATCTACAGTACTTATCCTAAATAATGAATTTGGTGCCAAATAGGCTGGTTCACATCTCACAGAAATTGCTGATACAACAGGTTTTAAGCCCTTACACAGAATAGCAACAAAAAAATGCAAGAAAACAAAACAAAACAAAAAACCATCCAGTGACCAGCAGTTCCTCAGGAAATGCTTTGGTGATGAGAAAGGTCAAAGGAGAAAGGCAAGACTGGGTTAAGCTGACAGCAAAGTTACAGTAACTTAAATAAGCACTCTTTACAACTGTGTCGAGCGGAAAAGCATCTCAGAATACTCACCACATGGAACCTTGGAGATGGGTGGGCTACAAGAACAGAAGGTCACACTGGGTTCCACTTCGGTCGGTCAAGAACAGGAATATGAGGCTTATTTGAAAAAATGAAATAAAAGATAGAAAGATGATATGTTAGCTTTCATAAATCATGCAATGTCCTGCAATGCTCTTAGAGCAATAATAAAGACAACGGGAGGTGTAAGGAGTCTGTCTGGGGCAGGATGCATGGGGAAGTTATTTTGTAAGGAGGATTCGACAACACACAGACACATTCGCAGTAGAAAAAGCATTCCCATGCATTCATCTAACCACAAACTGAAGCACCTGGAGCTTTAACTGGAACCAGGTTCTAAGGTCAAATATAAAAATAAATTTTTTTTCCAACAGTCAAGGTGAGTTTGGTGTAAAAAAAAATAAATAAATAAAAATGATGGTTATACAGAGTCCCCAATGTTTTGCATTATGAAGGATCTGTGATGTTGTCTGTGAGGCAGTTTTACTAAAAACCTTGTTAGAATTCCCAGAATATTATACATTAAAATATTGTCGCCTTGGAATAATAAGGTTCTATCTATTTTTTTTGGTCAAAATTAAGTTATTACCCTTTTCTTATTCTTAATACAACATATTAACATAACTTGAGGTGATATGGATTTATGGAAAAATAAAAAGAGACTGCACAGTTTTGCTCTATGGAGTGCAAAAACCTTGAAGCTCAATATCTCAATGCTCAGAATGCAGATTTCAAGAAGAAGGCACACCGGCATCAGGGTTGGAACTCCCACCAGGACAATGATCTTGAAGATACTGTATTTTCAAATCCACACAGACAGAGACAAGCGGCTACAGATTCAAGCCAGTATGACACCTTCTTGAGCTAAAGAGGAGCCTGCACATGAGAAGATCAAAAACTCTGGAGGATCTGGAGTGTCTCACATTCCTTTCTATTCTAACATACACTACCTGTCAAAAGTTGGGACACGCCTTCTAATTTCATGGCTTCTAATTCCTCAGTGTCGAACAATACTGAAGGCGTCCAAAATATGCAATTATCTCCTTTGAACAGGTGATGGTGAGATGTGTCTACTACTTAAAATATGCTCTGTAAAGCCTTCAGAGCGGCTCTAACCTGAGGTAAGAAATCACCTGCAGCAGAGGTAAGTTTTGTTCTTGCTTTCCTGGGATGGTCTTCAGGAGAGACAGTTTCATCATGGAGCTTGATGGGTTTTGCAAATGCACCTGACGATACTGTTCTTGCAAAAACTATTCTAACCTAATGCCACAGTTTTTTGGGCAAAAAAATCTAGTATTGTTCTTGAATGCAGAAAATAAATCCTAACATGTGTCCAAACTTTCGACTGGTACAGTAATCTTATTATGCAATATAGGACAATACTTCAAGCTGTTATGTAGGTAAGGGAAAGATGCAATGAAAGTTGCAAGTGAACAAAAAAAAACATGAAGGTTCATAGGTTTTTTTTTCTCTCTAAAATTAATATCCTTCTAATAAATATTAGATTTCTTTTATATTTTCAGTGTGAGATTAATTAACCACCAGGACATTTTTCATAAACTGTTTTCATCCAGTTAATTATCGTTCAGGAGCTGAACGTAGGATTAAATCGCAAGCTGCTGTGCAGATACGGCTTGGTTACCAGTTTAAATGAGTTTTACAGTCTTGCATTTAATGTTCCAATGCACTAAGGGTACAGGATAATTAACCGCAGGCCTACTGTTTACGGCACTAGGCATCGCAGTTTATGGAAAATGCTAAAGGTTACAATTAAAAAACATGAGCAGATTGGAGCCAGGTCTCTTCTCTTTACTGCGATGCTGAATGTTGTGTTCGTATACTGTACAAAATGCTGAAATCTTTGCTTTGAATTCCTGTTGAGCTGTAATTTCCATGAATAAGGAAAGAGGATGAAGGAAGTCAAATCTTTCTTTTGTTTCTAATGCTTCCACAATATAGACTAAAATTAAAGTGAATATGAATTATGGGTAATGTGTTCTCATTTCTCCTTTTTAACAGTTAGTATAACGGTTAGAAGCTTAAGGTTGATTTATGGCCTGTGACAAGTTCCCTCATTACAGAATAAAGTACAGTAATGGCAGTTATGTTTCAATTTCATACATTGTCCCAGAACTGAATGAATAATTATCTTTGGTCAGATTCAGCCCTGTAGAATTACATCTGAGACCATTTATTTCTCTCTCTCTCTCTCTCTCTCTTGCCTGAGCTAAAGATGATACCCACCACTGTATAGAGAGAGAGAATGAAAGAGAGAGAAAGAAATCCATTATTCCTCCTGCAATAATAGCATTTGGATTTACAGTGCAGACCATGCAGAGGATGAATAATACATCTCAGTCGTCCTTGCTTCTAGCCTCTCTCCATATTTCACTGGAAGTGCTATGAAAACAACAATCTATCTCTTTTTTAGTGAGGGATGACCAAGTGGCTCTGCATGTGTGTGACTTCTTATTTATATGAAAAAAAAAAGGAAACAGAAAGGCAACGAAAAGAGTTCGCACGGGTAACACGAAGGGTTTAATGTTTCAAGGTTTCAAGGGAGGTCTGTGGAGATTGGGTCCATTTCCTTGTCATTAAAAAGCTATAGGCATTCAAATCGGTTTTGGATTTAAAGCAATAAATATGACAGAAAGCGCATGTATTTCTTCCAAATTCGAGATTTATTTTGAGGCTTCAATTAAAGATGTGCATTAACAACTAATTGGAAAATGACAATTAAAATAAAAGAGGATTAGCGGGGAAATTGGAACAGTAGAACATCAGAACATAAATCCGCAGGGTTTTCCAGGTGCCCCAATTTGAATTTTTTTAAATTATTTTATGAAAACAGAATAAAGTTCCAGAATGCCCATCTTAACCAGGGAATAGCTGACCTTTACAAATTCAATTCCTTTTAGTGCGTGCCAAGAAAAGCACAAATAAAATACAAAGCTGTTTCCTTGTTTTCACATATTGATGTTTAAATGGAAAAGTATGTTAATGCAGTTTATTTATCGTTGTCGTCTATACAGTACAGCTTTCTACTGTAGAGAGGGTCGGAGGTCCTGGAGCCTATCCCAGGGCACGAGGCGGGGTACACCCCGGACGGTGTGCCAATCCATTGCAGGGCACAAACATGCACAGTCATTCACACACTACGGGAATTTTGGGAAGAACAGTTAGTCTAACCTGCATGTCTTTGGAAACCGGAGGAAACCCACCAATCGTAGGGAGAACACGCAAACTCCATGTGCACAGACCTGAGGTGGGAATCGAACCCCGACCGTAGGGGTGTTCAAGGTGACAGTGCTAACCACTACTAAGCCGCCGTGCCGCCGTAGTTTTTTTAATATAATATTAAAAAAATGCTTTTATTGGATAAGTTTTATAAATAAAATTGATTTGTATGTCAGAGAAAATACAACATAGAATTGTTTGGATGCCATTAAGGAATGTGACGTAATGGAGGCAGTCTGATTTTACCTTCAGAAATAGAAGCAAGTCTCCAGGTAGAAGTCGATGAGGTTCTCTAAGATGCTTGAAAAACATTTGCCAGACAATTTCCTTATATAATCTGCCTGACGGTGGATCTAACATAATGTGACAGTTTTAAACGCATGCACCAAAAGTTGGCAGGGTTACAATAATTAATGTTTGCTTCTTTTCACAGCTATTTTAATATAAACCATCTAGTTTTTTTATTCTCTTCGAGACGACTGTCATCCATATGCTCCTGCTATGAACTGTAAGCCCTTCTCGAGTCCTGTCTGTGTTTATAAAAATAAGAAAAAGCAGAGCAGTGAAGAGAATTCACCTCATGCACTTTAACACGCTTGAAGTACGACAGTGTTCTAGTTACAACAATGCATGCTGTATATAAATACTCTACATGACCCATGTATGTCACAGCTTAGCTGCAAATATTTTATGAAATGCAAGTTGAGATGCAGTAAATAACAGACAGACTGATTTGCCCAAACCACCATACAAATTTTATCCACCAAGAATAGTCCCAGTATGTGTGATAAACTGTTAATGTACAGTAGGTGTTAACTACATATATTTATACATTTATGTTGTGAATATTTTGACACAGATTGCAACTGTGGTCACATATTCAACTACAATAACATATATTTAATTATATGCAACATTCAGTTTTTAAACTTTTTAAACTTATTTATAATGGCACTAGGAGAAGTTGCATAAAGGAATGTCTTATGTGTTTGTCATTTCCTGAAATCCCTCTTTCGGCCACCACGACCTTCACTAATACTGTATGTGTCAGCATCTGTGATTTTCTTGTCTCTTCAATGTTTTCTTATTCAGCATGATGCCCGCAATTGTTTCATATAAATAATTTATATAAATATCTAAAAATAAAAAAAGCCACTAATGCACACAAACAATGCACTGATGAATAAGGCTTTTAATTTGACAGTTTTAGCCTGAGTCTTTGAGTCCCTTGGTCATGTTCAGTATACCTGAGGCGCATAAATTACTGACTATGCATACATTACCTGTAATAAGTCACACCTTTTTTGCAATTAGATAGTTGCACAGATTCATATTGTGACTTTGATTTCTAAGCGATTCATTTTGAAGCATTAGTGTTATCCCTTAATATCCTTGCTGAATAAAAACACCTACATAACATGCAGACTCACTTAGCCAGCCTGATAACATGTCAATCACATATCATTATTACTCACTCACTCACTCATCATCTATACTGCTTTATCCTGTGTACAGGGTCACATTGGGGGGCTGGAGCCTATCCCAGGAGACTTGCAAACTCCATTAACACAGATGCCTGGCAGAACATGCAAACCCTATGCAAACAGACCCGAGGTAGGAATCGAACCTGAACCCTGGAGGTGCAATAATCAGCGAGGGGTTGGTATGAAGTGTTCGTAAAAATATGATCAATATTTATTCATTTATTTTGTTTTATTGAAGAACACCATGTCTGTCTATCTGTTTAAAGTTAAGGTACTGAACTGAAAAAAATGAAATCATGATGATGTTCGTCCTTAGAAGATTTCACATTTATAACATCACACTATTGAAACAGCATTTTTAGAGTTATGGCGATGATGTCGTCATTGTGATGCTGTCATAGTTCTTGGGCCCTAATTATTACTGGCCACTTTAAGCAGCACTTCCTTTCAGACACCTTATAGGCGCTGTATGGACACTGCATTGGAAAGACAATATTAATTTAAAGACTGTATTAATATTAGCTACATATTAATAGGTGATTGTAATCTAGCACACTCTTCACTATTTAGTGAACTAACTTATTGTAATCTTGCTGATTATCAGCCAGGCAACATACAGTAATACTACCAATGGTAAACACATAGCATCAGTTTCATTTGGATGTTTCTTGTTTTGCGTAAAGCCTATCCTACTATGTAAAGTGGAACAGCCAGGTGCACTACAGTCACCTTGATGGTAAAAAAAAAAAAAAAGCCTCAATGCTGATGTGGATCATTTTAAAAGCTGATAAAACTAAATATAAAATAAGATCCTGTCTGGCTGATATAAACAAGACTTATTCCTTTATATTATTAATTAAAATCAATCGTATTTTTTGGACAATGTCACAAAACAGCTTTACATAAATCTGAATGTAGATTTAAATTTATGTCACAGTTACGCAAACCAGACCCTGACAGGTTTCCTTTAGAGTCTGGTTTCTCTCAAGAGCTCATCCTCATGTTGTCTTAAGGAAGAACTCCCTGGGACGAATTGAGGAAGAAACCTTGAGAGGAAACAGATTCAAAAGGGAACAATTCCTCTTCTCTGTGACACCGGATAATGGGATCATAAAGCTTTACTTTTGTACAAATGTGAAGTATAATACGCGATGTCACATTTTAAACAAGATCGATAATAATAAACAGGATCGACCTATTCCGAACAATGGTCATCCCACACTTTTGCAAATGTATGCTCATGTTCAAACGTTAGTAACCCCTTCCCTCCATGAATTTTATGCTTTGGTGTAAAAACTTCTTGTTGTAGCTGGTCTCAGTATTAGGCAAATACAACCTCAGACAAACAACAGGATATAACCATATATTCCCCTTAAAAAAAGTTAAATGAATCCAAAAAACAACAACATGTGGGCAAAGGGCCCCTGCTTTTACAGGGCTTAAGTTGCAGCCGGGTGCTGGTATTCATCAGCCCTTGATTAATTGATCATCAGTAGGTGCGCAGACCTCTATTTCTAGCAGAAGTTTTGGTGCTGGTGCATTCAGATGTGTGTTGCCAAAAGGGAAAGACATAAGCAATGGTCTTAGAGAAGCAGTTGTTGCTGTATTTGGGCTTGTTTTTGCAGCCCCAGGACCTGGGAATCTTGCATTTTCTAACTGCTCGCTCACGCACCATTGGCAGCGGCGTAACATACTTGGAGGACAGCGCTGTCCACTCCTTCTGCTTGCGTGAGCTCACAGACGCCCCTGATTGGCTGTAGAACCGTGATTAATGTTGAAATCTCATCGCTCCCCTCTGAGAGAGCTCGGCCAATCAGCTCTCTCTAGGCCTCTGGCTGCAAGAGGTTACAGCATTACCCGGGATTCGAACTCACGATCTCCGGATTATAGGGCAAGCACTTTACCACTAATAATGTGAGGTCATCTGTCCGACGGCTACAATAAATAAATCTATTTAAATAAGGAAGGTTTTGTCTGTACATTGGTCAGAAATCGCTCTTTCAGTGATATCTTTCATACATTGGAGGACTTGAAACCAGTCTCAGAAAAAATTCTGTGTGTCTGTCCAGCTAGATTTTGTCACAGCATCACGCAAAATTGGCTGGACAGAATTTAATGGGAAACTTTTGCAGTACTTTGGGATTTGTCTGAAGTTAAACATAAATTAATCAAAGCCATAAATTGATAAAAATGTTGAGTAGAAGGGATGTTATGAGCAAATTTGTGCCAGCTTGTGCCCGCAAGTTTTGGACCGAATTTAATGAAAGTTTTGCAGTACTTACAGTAGATATCTGCCTGAAGTTTTGATGTCAGATTTATTAATATACTTTAAAATACGCTACAACAAACAACTGCACCAATAGATATTAATTAGAAAAGCTAAACTAAATAGTTTTACTGGGATATTTTACCACTGAAATTGTGCTGCATAAGGGGTTTAAGTAAACGGTGGAGTCATTTTAAGACAGAGCCTAATCTTTATCTGATCAACTTTTTCGTTTTCTCACCTGTGATTCACTCTCCGATTACCGAACAGGGAGTGTATTTGGCTAACAAAGGAAGAAGTACAACTTAGCGTAAACAAGGCATAAGATACTCAACCTTATAAAATTTTATTTCTTTGTATTAATAAGGTAGGAAGAGAGTTCTGTCATACAGAAAGACATGTAAGTTAAGTTAAGCCTTTATTTGTCACATATACATTACAGCACAGTGAAATTCCTTCTTGGCATATCCGAGCGTAACTGGGGTCAGAGCACAGGGTCAGCCATGATACAGCACCCATGGAGCAGTTAGGGTTAAGGGCCTTGCTCAAGCGCCCAACAGTGGCAACCTGGTGGAGCTGGGGATCAAACCGTCCACCTTCTGATCAGTAACGAGGTGCCTTAGCCTTCTGAGCTACCACTGCCCATAATGTACATGGGCTTCAAACTGAAATAATAATATCACTGATTACATTAAAGCTGATCAGCTTAGTTTTAGCTTTAACCTTTTAACTATTTCTACAAACTCTTTTTCCATCAACGACAGGTTCTTCAGTTAGTAAATTAATAAATAAAGTGATTGTAATGTTTTTAAGTACTGAAGGTGAGTGTAAGTTTTCTATAAAAAAGCTGGTTATGAGACTTAATAATATTTTAAACCAGCTCAGACAGCTAGCGTTCATAGAGTTGACAGATATGATGACTGAAGTGTGTGAATTAGGATTTACAAATACAAATTTTGATTGGCTGTGCTCTCGGTATGCCGCCCTGCTATTGGCTGTGTGATGCTTTGTGGGCGGTGCAGCCACCTCTCCGTTCGCTGCATCTTTCTGCTAACCGTTATCTGCGATTTTTCTTCCGGGTTGAGTCGGTGGGCGGGGACTGAGTTTCCTCCGGCTCCTCCTCTTCCAGCAGGCAGCAGCGGCGGTTCAGCTCGAGCCGAGTCCGACTGAGGCGCGCGCCAGCTCGGTTCGTTTATTTTACAGTTGGTGCTGAGAGGAAGCAGTCCGAGCGGGGAGAATCTCAACGTCGCCATTTTAAAACGCGAATATTCTCGAATGTTGGGGAATTCGACGTGAAAAATTATCCCTCTAACTCATTTTAAGGTTGTTTTTTTTCCCGTCTCCAGAACGACGTTACATCTTTACCGGGACACAACAAGGCTAACGGCCCTGAACGCCTTTTTTCCCCTCCCAATGAGCTGCTGGAAACGCGGCGGTTCACGCTAACGAATATCACCGAGTAATAACGGAATCCCGGGCCGGTTTGTCCCGTTTTTTTTTCTTCACGCGAACTGAAGGACATTTTGGACTCCAGGAACGTTACCGCTATCACGCGCGCGCGAGGCTAGAGGAGAAAATGCCACTCTGTCAACATCTGTAAGCTTTCTGCCAAGGAAACATCTGCACTGTTCAGTGCTCAGGCTTCACATTTAAAGGTAACTGACATACTTTTTTAAATAAGTCTCACATTACACAAAATTTTGCACGGAAATTTTCAGTTCCCCTTCACACTGCTGAAAAACTTGCACTGAAATCCTGTGCATTCACTATAACACCTTCACTCCTTATTAAGTCTTGCAATATCATGCACCATTAGCTCTAATATTAGATTTTAATTAACACTTAAATGACTTTAATGCTATATAATTGTGAGGATGCCTTATCAAGCGTTTAACCATGTGGGGTCAGTTTTCAGAGCTTCCTGTTAACTCCTAACAGACTCAAGATATCACTTAAGACACGTGTCCATCCTGTTTCCTTTTCAAGAGCCTCACTCAGGATTTTAAGGTTAAAGAGTTACCTCATATACCGTATGAAAAAGAAAATCTCTTGATGCCTTCCTTATAATCAGAAAGCTTGACCTCGGGATTGTGACGACGTCAAGGTTACGCTGCTTGCGAGCTGAGACGGTCAGTACGTTGTCAGTCAGGCTCACGATCTGTACGTGACGGGTCGCCGCCACGTTTTCGGACTCGATTACGCTCGACGTTTTTGAAGAGTCAGTACGGCGCTTGCCGATTGATCGTGCAGTCGGAAGATGCTCTCGCAGCACAGTAATCACTTGCTGTGCCCATTAGGAGATTAGAGAGTGCATTCGGCTGGCTGCAGGACGCCAGCCGGGATCAGATCCGGACAAATTCAGATTTAATTGTAAATAAAATAAAAAAAAAAGAGAGCAAGAGGCTTCTGTTATTTTGTCTGTTTATTTTTCTTCCTCTGTAGTTGATAGAAGAATCATCAGTGTTTCTTTACTTCTCTCATTCAAGAACTAGAGGGGGAAAACACTCCTTATTAGAGATGCATCCATCAGACAGGGTTGATTTTATTTACACTCGAATTAAGAAGAATTAAGGCGACATTTTTTATTTTAAAAAATTACGAAGTTGATTCTTGTTAGTGAAAGAGTGCAGACAGACGTTGTAATAAGCATCATCCATCACTGATTTGTCTGTACGTCATCATTCGCGAATTAACAATCTGCCCAGACTCAGAACAAAACTAGCCGCATATGGATTCAGTGGAATCGTGAGATATCAAAATCAAATTGTATTCTTTGGAAACTTGAGGTTTACATCCCTGGTTCATGACGAACAAAAGTCAGCTCGTATACTGTATGAATGCTGATCTCCTCTTTAAATGTGAATATTCTGCTTGTTCTCAGGAGTAGTTCTTACCAGGCGTGTTTGTTTGCTTTAAAAGATGCCGGTCTGGATTTTCTCACTCTAGTGCAAATCACAATAGATATGAGAGAAACCTATATAAAGAGAGAAATCCAAATATTTATCTCCTGGATCATTCCTGTGATTCGTGTGGATGACTCGTGTGGAACTTTCCTTCGTTTCCGCACTCACAACTTCCTACTTGTAATTCCTATTTAAGTGGGAGACCTGGTATTTAGATACTTGCTTATTTTTCCATAGCGTCATTAATGAAGATAATGAACTCTGCACATTTATGTGCAGTGCCAGCTGTTTTTTGGATTTCTGGCGTAACATGGGACCAGACAGGAGGCTGTGTGCTTTTTGGAGGATGCTCTTAAACCTTGTGCTGCTTTGTGGTTTGTACAGAATGACATGAGTGAAAATAGGGCATGAGAGCAGACATCTCTTTTAAGAAGTATAAACATGCCAGCAGTGTAATGAATCAAACCTGAAGGCTGAGGTGTTCCACGAAACCACTGTGTTGAAGTCCAGCCTCTGGTCTATAAAACGAATGAATCGTATTCCACACAAAAGGGGCTTAAAACCACTCCCTGCTGTTCGCTGTAACACCAGGAGTGTGTTGATGTCGATCCTCAAATATTATTCCTGTGTGTGCGTGTGTGTGTGTGTGTGTGTGTGTGTGTGTGTTGGGCTGTGAATAGCAGAATCATTTAAGAGTGTGTTTATAAGGGATGTGTGCATAAGGAAAAGATTTAAATAGAGCAACTGTTGGTATATGTATAGTGTTTTTTTTTTTGCGCTGTGTGTGAGGTCTTGCATGTCTCTAGTTTTGCGAGTGGCCACGGAACAATGGCACTATTCTGCAGTTTAGCTTCGACCGAGCCAGTGCTGAGACGGACACGCACACACGGCAGATGGAAAGGATCGAGTTCCTACCGGCACCTGGCTTCACCGAACAGACCAGCTCAGTTTTCCTGGGCATGCCGTTAGAGAAAAAGGGAAGAACCGAATTCCAGGTCTATCAGAACAGCAGATCGAGTGCTCTCAGGGGTCTCGGAGTGAGAGAGACTCGAGAGCGAACGGCCATAAGTCGAGGATCGGCTTATGCCTAGAGGCTTGTTTTTATGAAGGAAAGTGCTCATGGTGTAGATTAAGACTACATGCGTGAGGAGTGCAGAGAGCAAAAACTCATGCATGCTAATTAAAGTGAGTTTCCGTAAAATTAGGGTGTGTACAGGAACAGTGTTTGAGGTTGACTGGCGTGGCACAGACATCAGATTTTTCTTCTTTTGAAGCAGTAAAGGTAGTTAGTTCAGTCGGAAGGAAGTAAGGTGCTAACCGTCAGCTTTTGCTGATCACAGCTCTCGCCAGAAACCACGCTTCGAACATATAACTTCCCCTACTGAGAGGAAGTCACGTCAGCGGTTACAAAGCTTTGGTCAGTACTGCAGCATCAGACATTGTGTGTGCCTGTTTCACTGTATCACAAAGAACAACTAAAAGTATAAAGCAGTCAAAAGTCTTGCAGGTACAGTAGTCTTGTCGAGATATCTTACTGTTTTTATACATGATATGCTGAGGAGGGAGACAGAGCATGCTGTGGATACATACACGATTAAGCATCATGTGTATCTCATTGCACAATGAAAAATGTCTAAGAGATGAAGTCAGCCCTGATCCAGCTGCTTCTGTCTGTGAGGAGTCGAGACCGAAGTCCAGGAGTGGAGATAAGAGATTACAGGGTGTCTCATGCGTTAGGGGTTAAAGGTTAGTGTCAGGGTTATAGGTGGAGATGGATTAGGTTCAGTTCCACCACCTGGAAGATTTAATTCAGCATCTTAAAAATGAAAAGCAACTACTACCTGAAAATAATCAACAATCTGTGCTGTTATTACCCTTAAGGTGATTGATTTTTTTTTGTAGGAGCACATACTGCACTGTTTTATTTCTTTCATACAGGAGCAATTTGATTTAATAAAAAAAAAAGACTTATTGTCAATTTATAATTGCATTTAATGCCGTGAAATTTAATGCCCCCCCCCAAAAAAAAATGTATAATGCTTCTGCTGTAAAAGCTATGAACAACAGTTCTCTCTCTCCAAGCCTTTCTTTGTTGTTGATGTTAGAGACGCAGTCTAAAAGTCTGAAATAAATATTTCCTTACAGAAAACCTATAAGGATGTGAAGAACATTAGAACAAATGACGTATTTATGACATTAGAACATTAATGACGTATATACACATGGGACTTAAATGCTAGCTGAATTACATTACCCATGCAAGCTGGCTTTCTGATTAATCAGATTTGCGAATTCATGAGCGCTTTTGTACACTACCAGTCAAAAGTTTGGACACAGATTCGAGTTAAGTGGTCTTTTCTGGATTTTTATTTCTTTCTGAAGTCGTCCAAAAATGTATGAATAGTTGATATTGATATGTGTCTGCTACTTCTGCTCTATAAAGTCTTCATAACGACTCTAATCTGAGATGCTGTTTGTTAATTGGTGATTTCTGAGGCTGGTAACTCTAAATAAACCTCTCCTCTGCAGCAGAGGTAAGTTTTGGTCTTGCTTTCCCGGGATGGTCTTCATGGGAGACGTTTCATCATGGTGCTTAATGGGGTTTCGCTAACGTTTGAGCTAAGCTTTCAGAAAGTACCGAGCGCAGTAAGTGCCGCCCTCTGACTGTTAAAGTGTCCACAGTGACATTTCGGAGGTCTCTCTCCCTCTCTCTCTCCAGACCCGAGACTCCTGTCTGTAATGGAAACACTGACAAACATCTTCCTCCTCAGTCTCTGCTGCATGCCTGCTGCTCTGTAATTAAATTAAAGCTCATTAGTGTTGATTTGATCTCCAGCATGTTGCACAGTGTTGCACGTGATCCATCATCTGCTGTGAGCTATTAATATTTATTAGTGATATTAACCTGTTACTTCACCTTGAGGCTCCAAAGGTTTCTGGTAATAATTATTGAAATGTTTAAAAATATGTTTTTATCCAAACAAGTAATTGTTTAATGTACCGTATGTTACAGAGCATCATACTGTGCGTAAAAGAAATTATATTGCATAGTGTCCTATGATTCAGATGGTTGATTCAGTAAATTTTTTTTAAGTAATTCCTACAAAAAACATACAACGGCTTTTACAGAAAATAGAAGCTCCATCTTTCATAAATCCTTTTTTGCTGAAGTATTGCGTCTTCTTATTTCAAGTTTATGCACAGATACTACCACCTACTGGGCTGGAGTGTGGAGCAAAAGAGGCAGGAAAAAAAAAAGATTATCGCTTTGTACAAGATTTTACACTGAAAAAAAAAATCCCCAACAATACTAGTTACACATTTCAATGCTTGAATGCGTTTTAGTAGCTATAACTCAAATATCTAGTTACAAGTGGCTGGAAAACGCAGATATTATCCAGATAAGCTGCCGAATAGTTTTATTGGTTGGAACAAAATGTTGGCCGTATTGGTGTATGAGATATATACTGCACCAAATGTACAAATAATTCATGATTTATGGTTGATCTTTCAATAATTTTTTTTCACTGGTGTGTCTGTAAGAAAGAACATCTATGTCTATGGTCTTTTATTTTGGACTAGATATGCCTGCGACTTCATTTGCGTGGATTTTAACTGCACACTCATGAGTGCGGAATAAAAAAAAAGTACAATGGCAGCTGTAGAATTTTGGAATGAACTAAAATTTCGACATGTTACCGTGAAGTGCGCGAATGAAGGTGCGAGATTGCGTTTATTAAGTAGATTTCAATTGCACACTAATAAGGGCGGATTTAAAAATGTAAAAATCTGTTGAATTTTTCAGATGAACTGATGTTTTTTTTCAAGGGTGTTTTTCATTTAAATTTCAAATTAGCATATCATCTCTTTCCTTTGGCCGTTTCCGATGAAACAGAAAGCCTATATGTTACCTTTGAAAACCCCAGACAAACATCAAACAGACAGACAAAAATTCTAAAAACAATCGTGATGTGTTCTACTATTCGTCTTGCGCACCCCCAAATTATTTTTGGCAAATATCTTCAATGCACAGACGACAACTTTTTTTTTACAGGTTTATTGTATGTATGGATGAGGCTGAGTACATAGACTTACATTTATTTAATTTACACAACTGAACAGTTGAGGGATTAAGGGACATTTGCATTTGCTGAAGGGCCCACCAGTGGCAGCTTGGGGTCCCCAACCCAGTGGTCCAATATGTTAAATGCCGAACCGCCACTTTCCACTATACGTTAGCTCATGATCAGGTTTTAGTTTATTGAATTGCAGTGTGTATGTCTGTAGACAGCATTTTGAAGAACCTGACAAGTCAAAAACTGGCTACATTAGTTGTGAGTGTAGCAAGACGTCTGACAAAACTTATGAGCATAGCGAAAAACTGACAGCTTATGAGGTATTTTTTTGCTCAAACAGCAGAAGGATTTGCTCAGGAAGAAAAAAAATCGAGGGAAATCATTAATCACCTTATTAAACTTTTGTCATATTTGTTGACCCTAACATTTGGTAGACTATTTTGGGATATATTTATAAAGGTAGTGTTTAGTGTTATAAAGGCGGTATTTATTGTCTGCAACAGTATGTACATATACATATACACAAAACCCAGGGTTTCTTAAACATAGTGTTTTTGTCCCCTTAATCCGCAAACATAATTATGTCTGCTATTAAGAACATAAAAGACTAAGCTAAAGAACTGGGCTTTGCTAGCCGGATTTCATCAACTTCCTTTCTGAATCTTGTCAGACACTCCAGCTGAGACACAACCTTGCCTTTTCTTCTCGTTCCATCCTTTTCCTTCTCCTCCTCCTCAGCATCTTGCTCTCAGGAGAGCCGCAGTCATATTAACCGAAAAAATAATTGAGCCTTCAAGTGTAGAGGAGCTAAATACTGAATGCTAATTATCTGATCAGTGCCACTTGAGACATGGATCTAAACGTGCAGTGCGTGATAGGTATTCATCTGAAAACACAAAAGGATAACAACGAAGTGAAACGCGCGCTTTCAGCGAACCCGCTCGGGATCTGACGGCTTAACTGTCCTCGCAGGTTCACTCTGTTGTGATGCGGACTTTGAATTAGGAAAGGTTGTCCTATTGTCATTCGTGTGTCTAAAAAAAGGCAGTGAAGTAATAATTTCTGTGTGTGAATGCTGTTTTACTACTTTTGTTCTTTATATAAGGGGTAACCTGTTGTATCAGAGATGTTAAACTTTTCAGTGTTGAAACGGTCTTAATCCAATGTTCTTGCGTCCATTATGTAGGTTTATGTTACGAAGTGCTATGAATGGTAGATGAGCTCACACAAGTATTGCGTTTTCACCATGACTGGTTTCCATTCCCCTGTGAGGACAACTGGAGGGTGCTGTGAAATAATTAAAGAGTCCAGAGAGAGGAAATTGTGCAGATTTTACGTTTCGTAAATATGCAAAAACAACAAGAATCCGCTGGAATCGATTGGGTGAAATCACTGAAACTGGTGGAATACTGTGAATGCGTTTAAATCCGTCCTGTTGGAAATGCCTGCATTGACTTGAGGTAGATACCGTGGTTAACCATGACATCATACCAACCTACAGCGACTGACGTTTTTACTCTAGTCACCAAGTTTGCACCACAGAATCGTAAACAATGGTGCTATTACGGTTATCGCGAAACATAGATGACCAAAAGACCTTTTTTTTTTCCCCCATCATCTCCGGCTAATCAGGAACAAGATCAGACAAACAGGAAACACTTCCTTGTGATTAAGACACGGCGAAGCATTTAGCTTCTGTCCAAATAAACAATTTACTTGAAAGCGAGCTCTGACATTAAACTATGATACTGTGCACTCTCACTTTATTGCTTCTACACATAAAATTACCCTGTAATTTCTTATGTTTGTATAAGAGATATAACCAGATATTAGCAGAATTAAATAATGTGTTCTTAGGAGACACCAGATAAAGAAATAAATAAGCCTGTTAGTGATGTAACGATCGTTGGAAGAATCATTACATTAGACAACACAACCATGTGAGTGCGCAAAGCAATTTAGCAACTCATGTAACGACATACAGAGGACCATTTAACGTATTACACAGTATTTACTGTATGCATGTGAAAACTGCAGAGAAAAAAAGGACATATTTTCAGACATCCCACTTGTCGATGGTGATTCCCAGCAGGAATTTTTGACTGTTAAAATGTTGTGACAATGATGGGATTGGGTTGTTTTTTCGAATTAAGTTCGAATTACATTGATAAAATGATGATACGATAACGTTCATCAAATGCTTTTGACATAGCGTTGCAAATACAACATCAAAATCCAAATAAATACCAAAACATTTAGGGACGAGAATCACCAGGGAACACCCGCTACAATCATCACGATACCTACGCCAAGGTGCTGATTCGATAGGTATCGCTATTCTGCTATTATCACAATTTAATACCTATCCTGATACAATATAAATTTTTATTTTTAGATTTTATTTCAATTGTAAACAATCTTTAATTGGAAGATAAATTGCTCCTACTACACAGAATGATGTGTTGCCTGTCAATGTGGGAAAAGCTAAGGAATTTCACAATTTAACTACCTCAAAAATAAACTTTATATAAAATATATAAAAAAACAACAATCTTTTTTGCATTCAGTGTGGCAGTACATGTATGTAAAAGCATTGTGATACTTGGTACATGCATGTGGTGACTTGGGACGGTTCCACTTTACCAAGAAGACGGTCCTGCCCTTGGCTGATGCAGACAGCTTTTCTCTGGGAACTTTCCTAGTTTCCTACAGTTTTGCACCTGAGCCTCCAATAACGAACTGGACTTCATATTAACTTATAGACATCAACTGTTATATTGAACTTCCAGCCTCCTAACACACAGTTTGCCTGAACTACAATGCCTGATCTGTTATCACCCAAATGAGGATGGGTTCCCTGTTGAGTCCGGTTCCTCTCATGGTTTCTTCCTGTTGGGATCTCAGGGAGTTTTTCCTTGCCACCGTCACCCTCGGCTTGCTCATTAGGGACAAACTGATCATTTTGATTCATACACATTTTTCACATTTCATACATATTTCCATAATTTCCTTTTGATTGTGTAAAGCTGCTTCACGACAAATGACGACTGTTAAAAGCGCTATACAAATAAAATTGAATTGAATTGATACATAACTGAATAAAAAAAATAATAAATCCCCCATTTCTAAATATATATAATGATTTCATTTGATTGCTGTTTTTAACTGATTCTATTTACTTTTTACTTAGTTAGATTTAATTTGAGCTGCTTTCATTTATGTTGTTTGATCCTGGTCGTTTTATTTTTTCCTAATCATTGTACAGCACTTTGGTCAACTTTAGCTGTTCTGTTTTTAAAAGTGCTATAAATAAATTTGACTTTGACTTAAAACAATGGCCTAAGAACTCAAATTCTGGTCATTGCAGTGAGAGAGCACTGTGTGTTTACCACCGGACCAATAGAGAACATGTTGTTGATGTGAGTACACATAATGACGAGAGCCCTTAAACACCATGTAACAGTAATTTTGGGGGAAAAAAAACAAAAAACGGTGTGTACAGGAAGCTGGTGTGTCTGCCCTAATCTCTGATCAGACTTTTAATCCCTTTTGGAAACTTAAAGGGAAAGAAATAGTGTCTTTTTTAGCTGCTGGTACAATTCAGATGCAATGCTTTTCCTTCATCTCCACAAACTCTGCCTGTGCTGGAACGATGGAAGATATCAACCAGATTCAGCTTCGAGTGCAGAAGCTTCATGTGAGTCTCGGCTGAACCTTGCAATACATTTTTTGCATGAATTGAGAGTTGTAAAATTTGGCTTGATTACTTACAATGTGCTCATGTTCTGGATGACAAACTTCACGGTTGTTCTGCAAAGCAGGAAGATTTATACTGACCATGACCTAATGTCGTTGTAATGTAGTTTTATGCAACTCAGTTTTGGACAATTTAGGACAGACTTGGAAAAGTTTTTTTTGTTTTTTTCAATTAATATATTTATTAAATTTTTCTTAACCAAAAAAAGAGAAAAACACAACAGTAGCGCTCAGCACATACATGGACTTGGTCGGAGGTTGGGTGAATGAATGTTAATCAGCATAAATCTTCCAAATACAGCTTCAAATTTCGTTGTTTTGAGGTTGTATTTGTAGCTTTGTGTTTGAGCTGTTCATTTAAAGTTATCTCAGAATCAGTTTATCAAAACTTTCTAACTTATTACTTTTCAGAAGCATTCGTGTCGATGTTGAGCATTACCGCGGTGTCATTACAACTACTAGGTTATAATTAATTAGTTAAGCTAAAAAAGATTAATCATGTTATATGCTAATTTTCTGATTTCGTGTCAACTAAAACTCTCTTCAAACTTTCAGATCTTCTTGATAATCAAGGGATTGACTTTATTTACATAAGAGCAAAAGTGTAAATCCGTTCCAAAAGCCAACCCAAGTGAACTCTCTGTAAAGTACTTAGTGTTTCGAAACCGTAGAAGGATCTTAGCTGTCAGTCAAACAAGGCAGTGTAAATTGATTTATGAACGCTCAAATTTTATTCGAGTCCTTTTAATTAAAATGGTGCTTCACGCTGACTGATCAGGATATTGCTGTTTTTTTGCTGTGCCTGAAGAAGATTATACAGTATCACATCCTTTAATGAAAAAACATTACTTTAGCAAGCATGACGTGACACTCCTGAACTTTTCTCAGAGCTCGATTAAAGCTAAACGCTTGTCTGACTCCCAGCTTGTCCCTTATTATGAATTAAAGTTAGAGCAACCTAATTTTAAAATGCAGCAAGTCCCTGAACAGAGATTCTGTATAAAACAGTTCATTACACTGACTTCCAAAAAAAGAAAAGAAAAAAAAAAAACTTAACAGTGGCACCAATGGACTGGGTTGTTTTAATAAACAAGTAGTGGAGATCAACACTTTATCATTTCATTTTCTGTGTTTTTGTGTGAGTTTGAAAACATGTAAAGTACATCAATACTCAAGTCAGTAGCTGCTTCATGCACACGGATCGTTAAGAACAACGACTGTTCGTTAAACTTTTTTTCCAGAGACATTTCCAGAGGAAAAAAAAAAAAATCCAAAGCTGTTGCAAATGTGCAAGCGTGGAATTTTGGAGGTTGAGTTGAGCGTTACACGCACCATTAGGTTGCGCTCACTTGTCGCATCGTTTGCTGGCTCACACTCGCATCACCTTAGTGAAAATAAACAGGAGACGAGCAGTCGACATTTTCTGACTAAAAAGCTTTAAACAGATACAAAATCAACATTTTCTTTAATTTAACGAACTGTTTAGAACCGATCAAAGGCCAGAAAATAATTACTTGAAGGCCGGCTTGAAGGAGAAATTGAATCGCCTTGCTCCACATCATCCGTCAGTGGAAACGGACCATCATGGCTCCATGACTGAGCAGATATTTTTGAAGATTGGAACAAGATTCAGTTCACTTCAGTTGTATTTGTATTGCACTTTAACAGTAGCTTTTGTTGCAAAGCTCTAGGAAAAAAAAGAGAAAAATACTTCTTTCTTATGCTTTTTTTTTATCTTACAGGTGCATGTATTGGTGAAATTTTTTTTGAACTGCTGACCATATTTCTTCTAAATTATTATTATTATTATTTTTTTTTTCCCCCCCGATTTTCTAATTTAGTTGTGTCCAATTCCTCTCCGTCACTAGGGGGCTCCCACTTTAAGACTAGTACTACCACTCAGTTGGGAGGCCATCACGTGTTACCAACGAACCATGTGACGCCAGCCAACTGCATATTTTTAAACTGCTCGATCACGCACCGTTGGGCACCTCTGAGGACAGCGCTATCCGCTCCTTCCGCTTGCGCGAGCTCACAGACACCCCTGATTGGCTGTAGAGCCGTGATAAATGTGGGAGCACCAAGTACCTCTCATCCCTCCCCTCTGAGAGACCCCATTTCTTCTAAATTCAAAGTTTATATATTTATAAATATAAACTGTATAAAAGCTGTATATTTAAAGAAATGACATCACAACACTTCAAAATAACCCAATATCATGCAGTATTTGCAGAGCTTTAATAAAACAAAATGCAAACAAATTTTGTTAATGCTTTTTGGCTAAATAACATTAAAAAAATCAGTATTTGGTGGAATAACCGCGGTTTGCAGTTCCAGCTTACATGCGTTTTTGGCATGTTCTCCACCAGTTTTTTCATATTGCTGTTGGGTAACTTTATACCACTCTTTTTGCAAAACAACAAACAAACAAAGAGCTCAGCTTTGCTTGATGGTTTGTGACCATCCATCTTCCTCTTGATGACATTCCAGACGTTTTCTGGAGTAAATTGCAGTGGTCTTATTTTTGAACCAGGACGAACCAGACTCTATATCCACTGATTTGGGTGATATCAGATAGTAGACTAGGCAGTGTGTTCATGTTGAGTGAGTCTGCATCCACTGAAGCTGCAGATTCAGATTCCCGTTCTTGTCTAACAGGAGTGAAACCCGATGTGATCTGCTGCTGCTCTGCAGTTGTAACTCATCTGTCTGAAGATTTGGTGCATTCTGGGATGTTTTTCTGGCTATTTGAGTTACCTGTTGGCCCAAACCAGTCTTGTCTTTCTTCCATAATCGCTTTCATCTTTAAAGCTTTTTCATTCACAGAACTGCAGCTCACTGTTTTTTTTTCTTTTCTTTTTTTCCCCCACACCACACTTTTTATTTAAAGTCTAGATTTTGTTGTGCAGGAAAATTCCAGGAGGTCGGCCTTGTCTGAAATCCTTCAACCAGCCCGTCTGATGTGAACATTAACTGAAGCTTGTGCATGATTTTATGCATTGAACTGCAGGCTGATTGAATAATTGCAAGTATAAGCAGGGGTTCGGTTCTTCCTCTTAAATGTGTATGTGTGTTTGTGTGAGGCATCTAAAGCATCACAAACATCCTGTCTGCAAACACATGGCTCATTAAAATACCTGTGTGTAATGTGAGGAAAGCGTGCTGGGAATTTGACACCGCAGCATATTTTAATCTCTGAGTTATTGCCGCGTGTCTGCTTTTTATCCCCCTGCGAGTTTTAGCATACTTTGTGCATGCGTCCATGTGTATATCAGAGACCGGAGTGAAACGGTCTACAGCACTCCGAGTGTTCTCTCGTTACCGGTAGAGCTCCCTCTAAATGGGTCATCGCTAGCCAAGAGGGAACAGAGCCAGCCTTGTCGGAGGAAACAACCAGAGTAAAACAAAACCACTAGCTAACAGGCTAACACCTGAGCCCTTACCATTCTTCCATCCAGGAGCATCATGGGTGTAATTATAATCTATTTCTAAAGATCTCAGTCAGAAGTTTCTGCTCCTGCTGTTCATGTAGCATGCAGGATAAGCCTGTGTTTTAGCAGAATAGGGGCTTTAAGGGGAAATAAAATGGCTATACAGATGCCAGTTATGAAAACAATAGAGATGATAGACATCCTTTAAAAAGATTAGACAATTAATGAAGGGTGTGTGCCCCGTCCAAAAGTCTTGGAACAGCACGGGAAAGGTTTTTTCTTCTTCTTCTCTACACTGTGGACATTTGGTTTTGAGATCAAAACATGAACCTGCCATGAATTTCAGCTTTTAATTGCTTATATTTAGGACTTTTGTTTTATTATTTTTTTAAATTTTTCTTGGGATTTTTCTTCCTAATTTAGTCGTAGACAATTTCCAACCAACTAGGGCACTCCTGCATCAAGGCTACAACTACCAATCAGGAAGGGCGATGAATACCAGACGTTTCCTCTGAGCCACGTGACGCTGGCCGACCGCGTCTTTCTGAACTGCTCGCTCATGAGCGCATAACAATTTAAAAAAAAATTTTTTTTAAACATGCCGCTTTGTTGGCAGACCACCCAGTCTTTGTGAACAAAAGTATCGGAACAGATTGTCTTACTTGGATGAATTTACTCAGTTGATTGGCAGACAGAATATACTAGAATAGATATAGAATAATATACTGTAGACCTCTTATTTCATTCTGCTGATACCATTATGAATTACAAATAAATAAAATACATTTCCAAATAAAGATTAGTGAGCCTGATCCAGAACCAACCATGCAAGCCAAATCCATGACATCATCTTGACCATGATTAACCGATGAGTTTATAGGTTTTGGATCACAAGCAGATCTTTTTCTGCCGTTTTATCCACTTGGTAGATGTTGATCTTTGTTGCAGAACTTTTGTAGCTCATCTTTGTATTTCTGTGTGGATTCAGTTTGCCCTTTTGATTCTTACTGCTGATGAGACAGAAGCATTTTGTGGTATCTTCTCTCTATATTTCTACTCTGAAAATCTCATACACTGACTGTTGTTTTTAGGTTTTTCTTCACAGCTCTCTGTGTTTCTGGCATCAGTTGCTGTGGTTTTTCTTGGCCAACTATTTCCATTTCTGGCTGTTTAGTACACCTGTGGTTTCTTTCTTTTTCAAGACATTCCAAATAGTTGTATTAGCTATGCCCAATGTTTATGTAAGTAGTCTGATCGATTTATCCTCCTCCAAAGAATTTCAAAATGGCTCGATTTTCTCTTTTACACAGCTCTCTGGGCATGGTCGCTGGTAATTCCCATCCTTACTTTTAATATGTTTACAGATTATTATCAAGAAAATGAGCTACATTTCTGAATTCTTTTTAAACATGTGTTTAACTGGGCATTCATTGCATCCAGTGGGTTTAAATTACCAGCTTGAAGCTCGGTAATGAAAAACAAAATTTGAGTTTGTTGATCTGTTTGGCTTTTAGATTAAAGACAGTTTCCCCAGAATGTTCCAGATATCACCAAACAACCCTGCAAAACCATTATTGTATAGTTCAAATTAAAAACAGTAAGCAGAAAATGAATTTAGATTTCAAACCGTTTTGTTAGGATGACGCTCAGCTAGCACTCATGCTGCTCCAGTGACTGCCGCGTAAATCGTCTTGTTCACACGAGCATGTGTTGATCACACCTGTTATCCCTGTTTATACCCCGGCGCTGCTCATTTATGAACCATGTTAAGCCATTTACAGTGGATTGAAAATGTAGAACCCAGGGCCATCAGGATTAATTAAAATTATGTAGTGTTAGTTTTAAATCCGAACTTCTTGGAAACGGAACAGTTCTAGACTCTGGGTCTAGTAGAACGTACAGTTCTGTAACCTCTTCTGAGAATTGTTTCCTTTAGCCAGTGTCGCTTGGACACCATCTTGTTATTGAAGTTTGATCATGTGACCCGAAATGTACTTTTTTTGTGATAATTTTATTGCTCTCCAGATGATTTTTATCACTGAAAAAAACATCTTAGTGATAAAGTAAACCGACCCCAATAGGGCTAATTACGTTTAAACAGAATCTTTAATCGAGCGTCACATAACTGGAGCATGCAGAGCTGTGTCAGCATGTGTGGTGATTAAGATTACCATGAATTTCTCACACAGAGTGCCAGTATTGCAGCAGTTTGTGAAATACAGCAGTGCTGCTAGTATAGGTAGTACTTAATAGAGTTAGTTACAGGAATTTCGTTCAGGATCAATAAAGTATCTATCTATCTATCTATCTGACTATCTATTTTTGATAGTTATAAAGTTTTTAGAAATAGTTTGTGGGTTAAAGCCAAAAATAAGCTGATCAGCTTTATTGTAATCACTGATATCAGTATTTCAGTATCATTTCTGTACAGCACAACTCTTTGCCTGATTCATTAATAAAAAGAAATAACATTTTGCAAGATTGAGAATCAATGCAAGTTATACTTCCTTTGTCATCAGCCAAATACTGTACACTCCCTGTTTAAAGTAGATTATTACATCTGGCATGTAACTGTTCATAACATCACTTTAACTCAACATTTTCATTTGAACGGCTAAAACTATCAGTTTGGGTATTTCACACGCCCTCACCTCGGACTGCTGCAGATATGTTTGCTTTAATGACCCATGTTTTATCTCATAGTGGCGCTACACAACATGCCATGGATTCAGAACATATGAGACAAATTGGTTTTAAGCTGCTGGAAGAATAAACATACAATGATCTGTCCATTCATGTCAATTGAAGGTTCAGTTTTCAAAAGTTGTGTACCATTCTGTTGGAGTAGTTTTTAATACTTGCATTAAATACCTGTAATAAATATAGCTGTTTAAGACAAATCAGACAATAAACATTAGTGCGATGGAACTGAATCGATAATCGTAATGCCCTAAAATTTAATAGAATTGGATTGACCACCCTTAAAGCACAGCTCAAGTGAGCAGGTTTTTATTTTGATAATTTCCAATATTAGTTGTCAGTTCCAGATTCAAATGTATTAAATGCTCTTGCTTGAGGTGAGCTTATACTCTTTTACTCTATTATTAGAAAAATGATACAGTGGATGAATTCTGCAAATAAAAACAGGCAAAAAAGACTGGATCACAGGTTGAAGTCTTGATGGATTTTTGGCAGGATGATGTTGAAGGTGTTTGGACTAGGTTATGTTTTAGTTCTTTTTTTAAGATAGATAGACAGACAGATAGATAGATTGATACTTTATTGATCCCGAAGGAAAGCAGTCACAATTTGAGCAAATTCAGTTTATAATAAGATAACTCTTGTCAAAGCTGTAATTATCTTGTGATATCACATTGTTATCAAAACAAAGAAGACTGCTTAAATACTCTGTAAAGAAAACAGCACAAAGTGTTGATGAAAAGTTTTGTGAGCGGAACTGAGTGAATGCCCTAGCCATCAGTGCCATCAGTCAGAAATGGCACAAAGTGAGGATGATTTTGATGATGACTAATGATGACTAATGATCATGACACTTTTATAAATAGATAAATTGATGAGGTCATAAATATGGGGCCAGACAGGACATCTTTCAGGAAAACCATCTTTCAATTTCAAATGTCAAAATATTTCATCAGTGATGTATGTAAAAGGTTAATATTAGCATGCCATGTGTTGTTTATCCTGATGCACCTGAACCAGTGAGGTGTGAGCCACTGAAACTGCAGAAGTCTATTAACACGGCACGGATAGAAAAACCCGACTGAGTAATGGTCCGAATGTCTGATTTTTGCAAATCTAAATGGAGGCTTGAGGGGAAAAAAAGCGTAAGTCAGAAATCTCTCCAGAATTTTTTCTTGCAGGTGATCTGATTATGAAGTTGTGTTTGGTTTATATCACCAGAGTTCCCGACAGTTTGGCACAGGTGGCAGACATAACATCTAGCAGTTTACTCATTGCTCCAGGTGAGTTTTAAAGCACAACTAGAACTTCTTAAACTTTGAACGTCTGTAAAAATTATTCATTTTTAAAAACTCCATATCAGATATTCACAGAAGCTCTAATCCTTAAAAATTATATTTAAGACCTAGTCTATAAATTAGTATTATCTTTGCTGCTCACTGGAGCTCAAGTTTTTAATCCAGACTTTATTTTTTGCAGTTCATGCAAAATCTGACAGTGAAAGTAAAAAAAAAAAAAGAAGAGCACTGTGTCCCTGACCTGATGATGGGGCAATATTTGCAGACTCACAGACTCAGCATCTGCTGCATGATGAGGGGTTTGAATTCTGTCAGCCCACTGAAACTTTCCGGATTATTAACGATCCTCGAAGCACATTTCTGTATTAGATTTACGATGTAGAATGTGAAGGTCTTTTTCTACAGTTAATACTGACGGATTTGCGCGGGTATATCAGAGGGCATCTCTGTCATATTAACTCACAGAGGCTGCAAGCCCCGCCCTTTTGTCCATCTCACATATGAGTGGAGCTCTCACTTTGTGTCAAAGGTTAAAGATTAGTTTGGTTAACCCTTAGGAGTCTGAGGGTGTTTTGGAGCCCTGAAGAGATTCTGACGTGTCCTGACATTTGTGTATTTTTC
>JAOTRS010000026.1:10400796-10413687 GCA_028565755.1 Dinotopterus cunningtoni
AAATTAAATAAATTTAAATAAAATGACAATCAATCTATATAAAACAATTGCATATTATGGACTTAGTCTCAAGGATTCGTAGTTTAGATTTAAAGGCACTTAGTGAAATGAATTCAGTCAATTTCCATTCCTTCTGCAATTTGTTCCAAGCCATGGGTGCTAAATGGACAAAAGCTCTTTTACCAAGTTCAGTTCGGGCAAATGGAACAGAAAGCAACAAGTAACCATGCGGACGAAGAGAATACCGACCAGCATGTTTCATTACAAGCAGGGAACATATATAAGAAGGCAGCAACCCAAGTATCGCCTTATATATAAAACTATATAAGTGAGAGTTCCTCCGACTTACCAAAGCAGGCCATCCTACCTGAGAATATAACTCACAGTGGTGAGTCTGAAATTTACGGTTAGTGATGAACCTCAGTGAAGCATGATACACAATATCAACCATTCGAAGACATTGAGCAGAAGCATTCATATATAGAATATCACCATAATCCAACACAGGTAAGAATGTTGCAGCAACAAGCCGCTTCTTTATATTAAAAGAGAAACACAACTTATTTTGAAAATAAAATCTCAATTTTAACTTCAAATTTTTCACAAGATTCATCCATTATAAAATAAATGTTAGTATTCAAATAGATATTGTTTGAGCGCTAGTGTTGAGGGTAGGTGTTTGTTTTCCGTCTGAGGTGTTCATGTAGGTTTGAATAAATGCAGCAGAAGTGCACAGACGTCTCATGCGATTACTGAAATGACTGAGTTGCTGCAGCAACTGGTGCAGAAAAGGTTAAAGTAACAGGTTTACTGTTTCAGAGTCTCAGCACTTGTACAGTATGGTTTTGACTCAGACCTGCTGTTCTTAGTCTTGTAGAGCTGTTTTGGCTTGTCCTCCAAGGTCATTTGAGCACTTTGCTCCTTTTTTTTTTTTTTTTTTGTATGAAATAAAGGGCACGGTCGTTTTTCTTCTTTGTGAAAACGCACCGAGGTTGGAAATAGATCAGAGAGCCTGTAACGAGAGCTTCAGTGAAAGATTTTGAAAGCTTGCGGGGTGATTAAATTTGTTTATGGCATCCATCCATCATAGCATTATTCCTGAAGCATTAAGCTGTTTTTGTCTCTCCAGAACAAATCAGCTTGCAAACAAAAGTGTTTTCTTTCAGCTTAATTTTTTAAGAAAGTTAATTCCCTGTTAGGACAGTCAGTCTTGGCGTGGCATTCTCCATAGTAAATATAATAAATCTGTAATAAATCTGTTAAAAAGGCGTAGAAGGTAAAAAACATGGAACTCGCTCGAGGTTACTTGCGTGTTTGTTCAGCTACATGATGCTTCTTTGAAATTTCATTTATGGATTTACTTTAAACATTTTGGCTACAAAGCTGTACTTTTAGGCTACAAGCTCGTATATTTGTAGATTTTATTTATTTTTTTTAATCTCACAAAACTTTTAGCTTTTTTCCCCCAGAAAATGTTTTATAAATGTTTTTTATTAAAATTTAAAAGTTTTTAAACTTTCAGTTAAATGCATTATTTTTTTGTAGACATTGAATCCAGTAACTGCTGTAAATTTATTATGTTATTCCAAAAGTAAATTACATTTAAAACCCAAATGAAAGCATGTGCTCTGAGAGATTGCCCGAGACTGAAGAACACAAAGTTTGTTCCTCAACTTGTTCCAAGATTTCGACTCTGATTTGTTTCCAAATGATTCTATGCCAGTTAATTCCAGGGTCCACAGTTTTGTCTTTGTACAAGGGGCGTTCACGTCAAACCAGGGCTTTTTTTTGCCATATGTATTTTTGTGCTCTCGTATCTAATTTTTCTACAACACTTTACGCACAACTTTTTTTTTCTTGTGTTTTATGTCAAATTCAAGTATGATTTACACCACAGAGTCGTGAACTTCTTGCCTGTGACTAGTCAGAAATTACTTAATTAGTTGTAACAGCAGATCATGCTTAGGCCTTCTTCTAAAACACTGTATATTATTGTTTCTCTTGTGCCATCTCGCACAGGGACTTTATACTGTGTGTACAGTGTTTCTGTTTGGAAGGAGTTTTTAACAGTCAGCACTTGTGTAGGGCTGGAACGATGTGTACATCAAGCGTAATTGATTACATAAAGATGTCGATTCGCGTGGAACGAGTCAAAATGTTTACGCTCATCCCCAGTTATAGTGGCACATGCCGAAAATTTGACTTTTATCCCAAACATTCTGAAACCTGATCATCAGGCGTGTGGAAATTCTTTAAACCTTACGCGCTGCACGCTTTGTAAGCATTACAAGCTCTATGAACTCAAAACGCTAAGACTGCAGAGTAAATGTTTATCACAGTAAGTTTAGTCTGGTTTTGATTGTAGTATCAGGGTCTGGGAGTCGAGGCTGTACTCTTACGTGTTGTGAACTCGATGGAGATCTCCGTGAAACAGATGCTAATGACTAGTATTTTCAGCACATTTGCAGGTTGTAAGCAGTTTGTTTATGTGAGTGTATATAGTTATAAACAACATAAAGTTCTATTTTTTTTTCCTGCTCCAAGTCGATGTACACAACCTTTTGCGGATAAATAAAAGAAATGCATTTCAAGTTTTGAGTCAACACTACAGTAGCTATCCAGTAACTCATATGCAACACACTCCATGACTCTGTGTATAGTAATTAAAGGCAGAAAGTGTTTAAAATCATCACCTCATTCTTAAAGTTTGTTAAAGTAATTAATAAACGCACTAGGCTTCATGATAAAAAGTCACTTCAGTTGATATCTTGTCACCAACGAAAGATGTTCCCTGCAAGTTATTACCACATCCCCAGTACAGTCCTGACCTCGCTCTTAGCCAATTCCACATGTTTAAACCATTAAAGGTGTTCCCGGGAGGCCAGCGTTTCAGATATAAAGCAGGCAGTTAGATCGTGGCTCCAGCGTACTGATGTTCTACCTTAATAGTATCCAAGCACTAGTGAAACACTGGGATAAGTGCATTAGTGTAGCAGGGGATTATTTAGAGAAATAGAGTTTTTTCTCTCAGAGTTTTACTCAGTACCCATATAACCGGTGTGTACTAGAAATGGATCAGAACACAGATTTTGGTGGCTAACTTGAAGGCCACTTAAATTCCTGAGCGATTGATTGAAATATTTGTCCTTTGGTTCTCTGAAACGGATGTAAGAAACCTCATCACAAGTCAGAAAGCTCCAATAATACAAATCCAACTAAGGTTTGTATTAACATGAGTGTTCATGTTGTTTCCACATTCCGACTTAAAACCACAACTTGGAAAACGAGACCGTCCACGTGAATGCAGCACATGAACGCAGTAATTATTTATACTTGCTCTGGAGGCAACAGGTAGCGCTAGCTCGCTAAGCTAAACACGCTTAAATTAAAATGGCTAAAGCTAAACGTATTTGACAACAAAGGATTCCGACACGGTTACATGCAATAAATGTCTTTTAACAATTATGTGTAAAGCGGGAAATATGTCAAAGCTAATAAAACATTGAAGGACACATGGGATGAAGTTAAAGCAGAGGGATGAACTATGTTTAACAGCTCGCTGGCAGTCAAGTCAAGAGAGGTGTCATATTTTTACGGATAAAGTGGTCTGGCAAAATGATAAGTCATATTTTTATTGCAAAAGATTTTCTGAGATTTGAAGCTGGTTTGTAGAATATAAACTACTATGCTGTTATTGGTGTTAAATTATTGTGGTTAGGTATTAATTTATATTTGTGTACTTTAAACTTTTAATATATTGTTTATTTTAATTTTAATTTGTTTAATACGATCCACTTTTTGTGGCCTTTTTTATGTATAGGTTCAGGCACTGTTTAGGCACCAGTACCGTCTTAAAAGTATTCAATTGGCACCATAAAAAAAAAACAAATGACACCAAACCCTATACATTACTGTGTTAGTTACTCTGCAAAATCAAAAGTCATGGTTTGACTCAAACGCTCCTTGTTGTAAGAAAATGTTTGGGTAAATAAATTGGATTAATTGACTAATCTAGAAAAACGATCTATAGATTAATCGGGGGAAAAAAAATCATTAGTCGGAGCTTTAGCCTTGTTTATGGATTAGTGTTTATCTCAGGAAGATAAACACAGCTCGGAAATGCTCTCTGTGCTCTCAGAGGTCTTTACCCTCCATCACAGTGAGATCATGTGTAATTACTGATTCCTGCCCAGTCTCAAGCTCTATACGTTGTTTTTGTCTTTTTTTCAGCTTTGGTTAACATGTCAGGCCTGATTCAAAGCCTTCTGGTCCGCTTTATAATGTGTTACAACAGCAAAAGCGCACACAAATATGCCATGCTTTAGCGTGCCAAGAGTAGAATTCTGAATCTCTGGATGAAACAACATAAAGCCAGTGTGCTTTTCTTGTTTAACCAGCGCTGATTTGAACATGTCATGGACTACAGCGTTTTTAATAGACCACCTTCAAATGGAGCAGCTGCAAATAAAAGGAAGTGGCTTAATAAGTCTTGTATGTGCAGTCTTGCCGATAACGAAAGTGAAATTAACACAGACCTTGTTTTAACAGCCTTAGGATTGATTGTCTCTTAAAAAAAAAAAACATCTCTCTGAACTTAGTCATGCATCCACATTTTTTTTTTTTTTTTACTTTACTCACTGTTCTTTGTTTCCACTTGTTATTAACAAGTTCAGTTTTGAGTTTGTGAAAAGACAGGCCTGCGTGCTGAAGATAAATTTCAGGAATGTGTCTCTCTCTCTTCTCTCTCTCTGCCGCACCAACAGGGAAATCCAGCAGGGATTTACAGGAGTGTGGCCGATCAGAGCAGAAAATGTCTGTCCAATCCCTTCCCTCATCCCTCCATCATCCCTCCTCTGTGTCCTCCAACACCATCAATCCGTTTATTCCCCACTCGGCCTGTAGGATTAAGTTGGATTTATGTACATGCAGTGTGCAGGGAGTGCGTGAAGAGTTGGTGCACGTGGGGTCCGGCATATAGAGGGTCTATGTCATGACTCGGCGCTTTGCTCAGATCTGTCTCGTCCTCAAGGTCCTGCTGTGCTATCACCATAGAGTTTACTAAACAACTGGTTAAAAAAAAGAGGGGTTTTTAAGCCATTCTCCTTTTGTTTTTTCCAATTATCCAACTCTCTTATTACACAAGAACTACCATACATTTGCTGGGTACAACAAGGGCTGTTATTTGCTTCTTATAAAATACATGAGACTGCAATGGCTTACTGGTTAAGTTCTCTGATCAGAAGGTTTTAAGTTTAAGTCTCCTATGCCTACCAAACTGCCACTTAATAGCCCTCATCCTTAAATAAAATCATCTGCGATGTTAACTTCATATGCATCACCTCATTTGGCTGAGAACCGGATACACCCTAACAGTCATGGGGTATTTGGCGAGCACAAAAGCGTGAGAACGACTCGCATACAGAACTCGAAAGCAAGGCGTGTACGTGTGTGTGTGTTGTTGTGAGATGGAAAAAAAGAAAGCGCAACATTGTGAGGGAGGCGTGCGCGTGTCAATTTCACTTTAAAACGTGTGAATCCTTTCCTACTTACCTGACTCTCGCGTCCTTCACAAAGCGGCTCTTGGCCCCGCCCCCACGCCAGCACAAAGTTGTCTTTCCCTCCGTTTCCAGCAGCTTTTTCACTTGAGTTAAGAATGAAATGTTCCCACGATTAGGAGATTTTTGCTCGTGATGGGGTTTGCCATCGCGCTGTTACACACTTCACTCCAGTTAGCCTTGAACACCTACATGTCAGAGCATTCATAGTTTGCGTGATTACGTTAACAATTAAATCTACACACCGTCCAGGCTTTAACCCACTGAGGCCCCACTGCCCCTAAGTAGACACATGACCCTGATCGGTCGTCACATTAAGCAGGCTTAGTTCTCTTCATTCTTCCAGCCTTAAAGGTCTGTGTAATCATCAGGTCTCAAAACTTTTTCTCTTCTGGTGATGGAGCGAACACTTTTCTGTCCCTCCGCTTAGGAGCCTTGGGCCACACAAGAAAGAGGCTAGTCTATTTCTAGTGAGGAGTCAATTAGCTAAGAGCTTTGAGTCATTTTGATGTAAAATAGACAGTGACTCGGCAATTATGAGACAAACGCAGTTAAGATGCTGCTGCTTCATGTCTGAGAGGAAGAACAGGAATGAAGACTGGAGCAGAGGTACTGGTGTGGAGAAATAAAGTATAAAATGGATAAAAATAGAAGGTTTCAATAATAAAAAAAAAAGTAAGTCTGATATTGTTCACGAGTTTCAGCTAAAAATGGCATTGGAACCCTGGTGTTTCGGTATCTGTCGAGTTTTAGCTACAACCGTGATGACATTTAATTTGGGATTTTTCTCAATTCTACACAAATTAGGTGTGACACAGTTTGAGGTTTCTTCAGTTTCACACTCACAACTTTTGCAGGTATTTCCTATTTATGGTTAATGATGTAAAAATGGAGGAAAATCTTATTTAAGCCGTCATTAAAGGTGCCCTATTAAACTCCCTTTTCTTAAGTTTGTATAAGCCTCAACCCATAAGAACACAGACTCCATTCCTCCTTTAATGGAAAATATGGGGGGATATAAGACAGACCAAATAGACCACATGGAACGCATTAACCCCAAAATTGTCAGGAAAAACGTCAAAGGCCCTATGAGACATGTCCCAGAGATACACTGTCCTGGCAAAAGTATTCACTCGCTTGTTTTTCACATGCATATGAACTTGAGTAACATCCAATTCTTAATCCATAGGGTTTAGTCCTTGATCTTTGCAACTATAACAGGTTTGAACTTTTCTGCGAAGACAAGTACCGTTCTCCTGGCAACCGCAAAACCCAGACTTAATATGAATGAATGTGAAAGATTTAGCGGAATACCTTTGCAGAAGTGCGTTTTCCTAGCCAATCAGAACTCGGGAAATAAGACATCACTAAAAACGCTGCTTTTGGAGTTGAGTCGGAGCAGGGGCTAAGCACATTGCCCCCCTCCCTTTTTCATTTTTTGGAATGATGTCATACTAGATTGTACTTTCATCACAAAAATAGATAAAGAAAACATTTGGTACTGGTACGCCTAGTACTGTATATATGTAAATCATATAAGTACTGTACCAGACGAAAGTTCAAACTATGAAATAACACATATGGCATTAGGTTATTAAGTAACAACACCAACAACAGTCAGATGTGTTATTTTAAAACACAAAGTTCAGCTGGTCTGGAATAGTTCTTGCAAGAACAGTATTGTCAAGCGCATTTGCAAAACCCATCAAGCAACATGATGAAACTGGCTCTCATGAAGACCATCCCAGGAAAGTAAGACCAAAACTTACATCTGCTGCAGAGAACTTACTTAAAAGTTACCTGCCTCACAAATCACCAGGAAAATCATGAAAAAACATGGAATTAGAAAGTGTGTACAAACTTTTCTGTATCCAGAAATAATCAAAAGTGATTATTACTATATGTCATTTAAAAATTTACAATATGTGCCCTTTAAATGTGAAATTGAAATTAGCAAAAAGGAAAGCTTAGAAGGATGTAGTAGAGGTTGTGTCATTTATCTGTATCTTGTCAGCTTTTGGAAATCAAAAATTTGTGCATGCAAGAGCCCACAACTGCATATGTGGCTTTTTAGGAGTCAGGAAACATCTTGTCTGTGCTTTTACATCACACCCGGTTTTCTTTCGATTTGGGGAACATGTGCACAATCTCTGCATGCCATAAATAAGTACTAGCAAATGCCTGCAGTCGCCGTATCCTTGTATTGCATTTAGCGTAACGATTACCTGAGCATAAAGCAAGGTTTATAGTTTTATAGCAAAAGCATCACAGCGTGGGAGCATTTATTTTTTTCTGCTGCTTTTGTGCAAATAGTGTTGTGTTTTCTAAGCAAGCATTACAGTGGAAATCTGTCAAGACAATGAAATGTTTAGACTGAACGTTTGAACCGACACCAGAGCGCTCGCTCCAGAGTATTTGCAGTTCACAATTACAGCATGGAATATTATATTTTGTTGTGTTTTTACATAGAAACCACAACCATGTGATGCCACAAAAAACATGATACACTTAATACTATTATAGTGTGTAGGTTATTGTATCATTTTTTTATTATAGTTTTTTAATCCCCCCTGGAAGTTCTCTGAGATTTGAGCTGAATCCCATTCACTCCTCAGAAGGATTTGGCCAGTTGTTTACTACCGAGCTCTGTGACATCACGTCCTGTGCTCTGGTTAGGTTTCCGCTCAGGGAGACATAGATAGCACTGGTATGTTATTATCCTGAACTAGGAGAATAGATTAATTCGCGTGTGTGGTAAAGGTTAAAGAATGTCATGATTACTGTTGGTGGTGTTCATAATTCAAGTTATGAAATACATGTCTGCTGATAAAAAACATAGGACGGCGTGCATTTGTAGAACGGTGAGGAAAGCACTCATGCACTGTGTAAGACACTTAAGCAACTTTGCCACAGTTAAGTGAGATATTACAGATGGAGGTGTGTGCATGTGTGTGTGCATACTCACATCTGTCTTTTCTCATCCTGGCTTATCTCACCAGCCTCTTCATCATAGCTGCTATCATCTCCCTGCAGCTGGACATGCACAAAGTGCACACTGTGAGTGTGTGTATGTGTTCGAGACCAGACAGTATTAAAACTTTATTAGAGGAGAATGTGGCTATTTTTTTGTAATAAGCAAGTATTTTACATATACCTATACTTATATATGGAAGTGTACGTAAGGTTTCAGATCTCAAAACATTCTCGCGCAGTCGGCTATTACAACCTGACCACTTTAGCCACCCTTTCTATTTTCCTGCCTTTCACGTTGCAAATAAAATATTTATGAAGCATTCAATCATAATTGAGAACCTTTAGCAAGACCCTTGAAAGCCCGCCGATTCAATTGAAAACCAATAGCTTAACAAATTGATGAATATCTAATCGTTCAAGTTATCACAGAGGGACCGTGAAGCGTGGTGTGTTGTATATTTCCAGTAACCGAAGCGCTCTTTTGTAGGCCTGAGCTTATTTACTGTTTTGTCTGTTTAAGAGCGGTGCGGCAGCCTGGGAAACTCAGCGAGTCATTTTCTGTTGATCAAGTCAGTCAGTTCCGCTCATTAGTGTTTTTTTTTGTGCCTTCATTTCAACAGTTTGGTCTGTACAGACGACTCTTCTTTGTTTTGAAGGTTTTTGATGGCTGTTTTGCCGTAGAGTGTAACGGTACAAAGAAAGAATGACGAGTCATAAGAAAATCCCATAGCTAGTGCGGTTTTATGACATTGTTACATGCACTGCTTGGGGTTTGTTTCATGTGGCGATGTATAGTACCATGCATTTAGCGTTTTCAGTTTTCTTTGATAATGGCGGTATAATTTACACCACATGATTTACTAAAGTATAAAGTTAAATAAACATTTTATTTTAATGTATTTTAAGATTTTAATAAAGTAAAGCTTTCACAATTGAATTTGTGAGATGGAACTAAAAAAAGTCCCAACACGTGAAATAGAATTGGTTCAATCATTTGAACCTCATGAGGGAATCATTTAAACCTCATGGAGGAATCATTTGAACTCCATGGAGGAATCATTAATTTGATTTCATTGAGGAATCATCGGGGCCAATCAAGAAATAGTTTTTATCCAGTCGAGGAATCGTCTGTGCCAATCATCATTTTCAATTTGCAGCAATCTGAGAAAATTTTAAATGACAAGTTACATGTTGCGCTGTTTCTTGACACTGCCACTGATGTCTTTTTTTTATTTGTGAAAAATTAAGTCATTCGCCATTTTTTGGCTTTCTAACCGTAGTGTGTAGTTAATCTAGCTCAGTACCCAGTACAGACACACTATGTTAAGATAAAAAAAACAAAAAAACATTTCCATGTTATTTTGGTAAAATGGATCAGTTTTTGTTTTCAAGCAGCATGTCAGAGTATATTATCAAAATACATTTTTTGTCATTTTTGGCTGTCTGCGTTCCAGAATTCAGGCCCCTACTATTTTCTAGTCTCTCTCTCTCCTTTAACAGCATTGCTGCTGCTCCTCCTAATTGATTTTGACTTACAAAGAGAAAAGAACAGTGGACAGGAAAGGTCAGATTTCTTCTCCGCTCTCTGAAACAGGACTACTTCAGTCTTATTTTACTGCCTTCTGCCCCAGATGAGACTCATTACATGAGATCTAAGCCTCTCATAAACTGAAATGTCTTAGCTTTTTATTACGTCTGTAGTCGGCTTGATGAAATCTTGTAAAACAGTATGGATCTTGCGGTCTTTTGAACTGTTTGGAATTTTCTGATTAGGTTTTAATGGCGCTTCTGTCAGTTTTTTACTATGAAATTAACATTGTTAGTTCAGGTGCGTAGATTTATTTGACTGAATGAAACATCTGAAAGCAGTTTTGAGTAAAATACAAAGAACGATCGTCGACAACAGCCAGACTTCTGAGCACTTTAAATTTCAACGTATGAATTACACTGTCACTCAGGTAAGTCGTCTTCTGAAATTGACTGTGATTTGAAGCTTTTGACAAAATGATTGAAATGTTATTGGCAGAATTTTGGGAAGATCATGTATTAAGCTCAGGATTAAGATAGTATTTATTTATAACAAATAAATGCATACATATGCATATTTTATTTTAACGTGTTTGCAGTGTAAAATGTTTTAAATAGTATTTAGTTTAGGAACTCATTTCAGCAGCTGATTTGACTGAGCTGCTCTTTAACTTCAGCTCAAGTGAAATAAGCTCAGCTTGATTGGATCAACCATTCATTAAAAGTATTTATAATGTAATATTTTAATAAAGTTATTAGAAATAGTATATAGAAAATAGTACATCATTTACAGTACCAAATGATTGGTATGAGGATCATTATTTTGCTGATCAATAAAATCTTCTGAGCCACTTGAAGAATCTTTTAATTAAATAAAAAATCTTTGAAGTCAATCAAAGGAATCAGGATCATTGGAAGCTGTATGAGGGATCAATTACAATTTAAGAAAAAGCCAGGAAAGCAAATTAGGCCTACATTTGTCCATCACAACTCAAGCTAATTTTTTTCCCCCCAAACTAATGATTGCAGGCAACGTTCTCTTATCTGTTTCCATTTCAAGTACAGCTGCACGATGTACTGATTTATTGTAATTTAAACTGTGTGCTATTTAACCATGTAAATTTGCAGTTTTTTTATTCAAATGTAATAATCTAGGCGAACACCAAATAATTGACAATAACGCCAAAACGCCAAAAACACTAAATGATTGCTGATAAATATATATAAACATTTTTAAGAGGATAATTATTTACGAACTAAATTTCTTTTTAATAATAAACAAATATTTTGTTATAATTATTGACAAACTCTACATAGATTCTCATTAAATTACTTGTAATAAATTGGATCCTGCTGTGCTTAAATAATAGCACAGGTCCACATTGTGATTTAGGTTTTTATGTGATTCGTTGTGCAGCACTAATAACAAGTCACAGTTTGTATGGTACAGGAACAGGTTTAATCTTAGCTCATCAGCCTCAAGAATTAACCTCGCAAAGAATACAAAAGAGTGGTTATTTGAGTTGCTAAAGGCTTTCTATCATCTTGAACCAGTCTAGCCATTCTGCCTTGACCTCTTTGCCTCATGCTGCATTTCTGCATGCAGAAATTGTGCTCGCTGGTGGTTTTCCACGCCATTCTGTGATATGTTGTCCCTACAATTCTCCAGAATATCAGGAGTTTCTGAAGTCCTCTGTTTCCGGGAGCATGTTTGTCGGATTCGTTTGTAAGTCTGACCAAGGGAGTCTTATACACCTTTGACACAAACAAAACAATATAAAGCATAAAAGACAAAAAAAAACCCACAAACACACAGGTTTTTAAAGCCTTGCGAGACTGTGCCTTTAAAATCGCGAGGAGAATCCCAGTGACGCAAAGAAAACCCGGGAAGATGTTGGAGAGGGAGCAGCGCTACATGGTGTTTAGTGGGCGCTTAAATTAATGACATTTTCTCTCCGAGCTGTTTCAGACTGTCAACTCTCTCTCTCGTTGAGGATTTTTCGAAATTATGAATATTCACCATCAGGACAGTTTTACAGGAGAGACATTATCACCGTGCTCCCGGACTGCATCATTGAAACCAGCGATGCCGACTCATTTCTTCCGCATCCACATACGATATACCACATGCGCACACATACGATATACAATTTTTTTTTTTGCGCCTATGAAAGGCTGTAGATCTGCGGTCCATTCGTATCTCCGGAAAACTCGAATGTCTGTGTTCTTAACTTGAATGTTTGTAAGTCGGGGACTGTACTCAGGTCAGGGACACCAGGACGAGGGTTTGGAAAAGCTTTTAGATAAAATCAAAACAAGGAACATTAGCACTTTTATTATGCAAATTTACTCTTGATGTAAAACAGTTTCACTGTATAAAGGATAAAAACTGTCTCTACAAGCCGATGACTGCAGAACATCGGCAACGTACTGTATATATTCCACACGACGACATGCTGAGTGTGTTTACATAATTATACACTAATCTGCTTTACAGCCAAATGACAACACACTTTACAGAGAAAAGTGGAAAAATCAGATCGCCTCGGGACAGAAGAGGCTGTGTGCGTCTTACTCAGAAACTCTACATCTTGCAGAAAAATGAGAGAGAGAGAGCGAGAGATTTAGATGACAGAGGGATGCGTCTGCTTCTCCACCGGCTGTGCTCCGCCTCTGCTGAAGTTATAAAAAAAAACCATAGCATAGGGGGACACCTCAATGTGTGACCGTCAGGAGATAAAAATGGGTTTGTCTTTCAAGTGTGTGTGTGTGTGTGTGTGTTATTTAGTGAGTGTTTTGCGTGTGTGTGTGTTATTTAGTGAGTGTTTTGCGTGTG
>JAOTRS010000026.1:10438084-10455781 GCA_028565755.1 Dinotopterus cunningtoni
TCCATTTTAGAATAAGGCTGTGACATAAAAAATGTGGAAAAAGTGATGCGCTGTAAATACTTTCTGGATGCACTGTATATAAATAAAAAATGATATCATATATAATGAATAATAATTAAACAGGATTTTCATGTATTTCACACTTCAGTGGGAATCCTGTATATTGTTTATATGCTGCATGAATAATTCTAGTTGTTGATTATTACATTTAATCACTGTGCATTTCATTCAGTGTATTAACAGCATGGCTTCCATCCTCATCATCTGGCAGTTTTTTAAATAACATTTGATTTATTAAATAAGACTTAACATTTTTATTATAATCATGCCTTTTTATTCAGTTTTGAGTTGTTAAGTTGATAAAATGTTTTTTTTTTGTTGTTAAGTTTAAAAGATAAACTGACCAGACACTTATCTCACAGCTCACCTTATGTGTACATGATTAGGATTAGCTTTAGCTTTAGCTAGCGTTATTTAACTTTGTGCTTTGACCAGTGTATGTTGATGGAAAGCTATTTCTACATGCATAGGAATGTAATCGAATGCCTCACTTGTTCCTCCACTCAACTCACCTTATTTAACCAAGCTGCAAGTAACTAAAGAAAGCTTTTGCTTGCTTAAAAAAAAAATTAAAAAATTGTGTATGCATGTCATTACTGCTATTACACACAGTACTGTGTTTTTTTTTTTTTTTTTGCCCCTTACACACTACTACTTAGCATTCCTGTGTGTGCATGTAAGAGCATGTGCATGGCAATAAAGTGTGATGAGGGTCAGGGCAGAAAGACAGAATGGAGCTTGAGTAACACACCCTTTAGAGGCACACCTCAATCTCTGTAGGATATGTGTAGTAGTGAGATACTTAACAATATACTACAAGAAATAACAGCTCTATTTTTATCGGAGTACATCCTACGAAAAAAGAAAACCTGATTGCATCAAGCTCTTCCAGGAGAAATATTTACCTTACGTTTGAATAAACCTTGTAATTTAGAATTTCTAACCTCCAACTAGGAAAAACAAAAACAAACAAAAACAAACAGAACCTTAAACACGGCTTTCTTACTTGTTAAGCTGGGACAATCTCTTCAACCCTGAGTTCAGCAAGTGATTAAATCAGCACGGCTCAGCAAAAATACTGTAGCGCTTACATAGCAGTTACACTGAATTTGCTTGAGATCATTAAACATCTATATAAATAAAAGAGAGGCTTTGTCTGTACTTTGGTCAGAACTCGCTCTTTTGATATCTTTACATCTCGTACATTCAAGAACCAGAAACCAGTCTGAGAAAAAATGTGTCTGTATGTCTGTCCGTATGATTTTGTCACAGCATCATGCAAAATTGGCTGGACAGAATTTAATGAAGCCTTGTCGGTCCTTCTGTATTTGCCTGAAGTTAAATCTGCGCCATGAAAATGTTGAGTAGATTGGACGTTATGAGCAGTTCTGTGCCAGATTACCTTACGGCAGCCAGTGCTTTTTGTATGTGGGCTTCAACCTGAAAGAATAATATCACTGATTACATTAAAGCTGGTCTTATTTTTAGCTTTAACCTTTTAATTATTTCTAAAAACTCTGTAGTACTAACTCCAGTACAGATGTAAATGTTGTTAAATCTATAACATCAATAAGACTTTATTTAATATAGAAAACATTTAATGCTTGTCTGTTCTATCTATCATAAAATGACAAAGTTACTTGCCCAATTACTTTTGAGTCTGTGAACATGTAACACTGTAAAAAGGGTTGTATTTATTTGAAGCCACTTGAGTTAAAGCTGGGAGGTCTCACTTCTTGAATCACGCCTTGATTGCTTTATTTCAAATCTGTTATTTTGGTGTACAGAGGCTTAAGGATGCAAATTGTGTTCTTGTTCACATATTTATGGACTGGAGTGTAAATGCGTCAGTCGTCAGAGTTAGCTGAGTTCGCTTGTTGCTTGTTTCAAGGGCGTCAGCAGGATTATATTTCCTAGTACGTACAAGAACCGCATTTATTAGATACATTTAATGTTTAGGTGCAAAGCAGGAACATTCTGTACGAGTGAGGGAGCGAGAGAGAGAGAGAGAGAGATTCAGTTTTTTTTTCCGCAAGTTACTTATACCAGACAACCATAAAACTCAGATAAACCTACTGTTGTATTTAAAAGGCCAGGCTGTGCTCCTGTTGTTTTCAGCAGAATGCGTCCACAGGTTGCTTTGTATTTTGAAAATTTTGAAATGTGTTCACCTTTCTTTTGCTCATTTTGCTCATGCAAGATAATTTAAATGTAAAAAAACAACAAAAAAAAGCTAGAAATCTGAATTGACCGCCAGGTGTCGTAAAAACTCACCGAAAAAAAACAACATATACTGTACACACATTGCATACAGTATTATGGCTGCCAGCGTCATAAGTGATGGCGCCCTTTGTAACTCCAATTTACAGAGTCGCCATCTGCTTTCCAACTCCCAAGGTTAGTCTAATGCTGCGTTAAATTTTAACTCCCTGTTCTAATGTAACCTTAACATTTAACGCTGTGTAGTGCTGTAACTAAGTTTAGCGTGTAATGGCACAGCACCTTGCAGCTGTCTAAACGTATAACCTGTTCAAGCAACAGCTGGCCAAAGCATTAACGCCATCAACATAATTTAAAACAACTGTGTGTGCGCCAGTTTGGTCTCAAGCAGAGATCCAAGCCTAGTGCTAATTGGCTGCTTTCTAAAGGCCTCAGACTTGAGGTGTACACCCTGCTTTTTTCCTACAGACTTTTCTTACAGACTTTTCAAATGCTATTACCTACAGTGAGGTCCATAAATTATGGAAGATTTTTTTTGTTGTCATTTTGCACCACTACATTGAATATGAAACGAAACTCAAAATGTAGGGAAGACAAGACTTTCGGCTTCAATTCAAAGGGGTTCGACAAAGTGTCGCATTAACCATTTAGCATTTACAGCCGTTTTCATACGCCACCCCTATTTCAAAGGCTCATAAATAATGGAACAAATAGCTGACAATCAGTTGCGTGGCCAGGTGTGGCCTGTAAAACGTCTCACAAAACATTGTGAGTGATCACAAGAAGGAAGACTAAAGCTAACGTCACTGATGGCAGAATTCTGTCTATGGTGATGAAGAACCACGTCACAACATCTAGCCGAAGTGACGCATGTCAAAGTCTACAGTCAAGAGACCGCTTTATGAAGTAAAACTAACGCTCAAGAACAGAAAGACTAAATCAGACTCTTTTTCGCAAGAAAACTTTGCCAGATTCTTTGGACTGATGAAATTAAAACTGACTTTTAAACATGATCCAAAACGTACCACATCATTCATCAAACATGGAACAGGCAGTGTTATGGCATAAGCATGTTTGGCTGCCAATGCAACCTGGTGTTTATTAATGACCTGAATGCTGATGTGTAGACTGTAGGGTTATACTCTCTGCTTAGATTCAGCCAAATGTTGCAAAACACCTTATACTGCAGATATAGTGAAGGCCACCCAAGGCAAAGGACTGGGATATTCTTTACTGGCCAAATCAGTCACTGTAGGCAGAAAGACCCACAAACAAGCAGCAGCTGAAGGCTGGAAGAGAGGTAACTCGGCAGTTGGTCATGTCCATGGGTTTCAGACATCAGGCTGTCATTCCTGTAATTGTCTATGGGTTTCAGACATAAATGCCTATAATCCCTGAATGGTTAATGCCACACTTTTGTCAAACCCCATGCATTAAAGCTGAACGTCTCGACTTCGCTCACATCTTCAGTGTTTCATTTCAAGATGGATTAAAGATGCCAAATGTCAAAAACATATCTTTGTTCCAAAATTCATGGAATTGAATGTACTTTCCTTTATCTTTTTATGGACTGGCATAACACACTCAAAGGAAAGCGCTCTTCATCTCTTTCGACTGCATGAGCTCACCGGTGCCCTGCTTGGAAAGTGTCTCTATGATTGGTGTGAGAATGCAGGCTTTGCCATCCCTCCCCTTGAGACACCACTGACAATCTCCTGCCCGCAGCATCATCCGGGACTTGAACTTTCCCAGAACGCAATTCCTGTAATACTGTCCTGTAGAATACAGCTCAAGACAAGAAATTGCTTATTACTTTATTTAAAATAACTTCTCTTAGTCTGTATTATATCACCTGAGATGTTGAGTTCTGGAGTAATAAAGGGAGTGTTTTTATTTTCTATACCAGCATACAGTATTTTAATGCACTTATTTTAATACTTTATTTGTTCCCATAGCGACAGCTCATTTATATCATTTATTTTCGTCACTTAATGCACCATTCTATCAAACTTAATCGCTCGCCCCTCGTCAGACGGGCAGGATCCTGAGACCTGGAAAGCGCAGAGCCGATGAGGCACTCATTTAATTGTGACAGTACAATATCTAAATGGAGACGTGTAGGTTTACGTGTGTGTGTGTGTGAGAGATCCAGGAAGGAGGAGGTTAACCGAAAAATGCATAGATAGATATAAATAAGGAGAAAGTCAAGCTGCACTCGTTTAATGTACTTTTCTCTCACAGACAACAATCTCGGTGAAGCAGATCTGCTAATGTTCTGTCCAGATTCACTAAACACTGTTATTCTGTCCTGTCTGACACGGCTCTCACTCCTGTCTTACTCTGTCGCTCTCTCGGTTTCTCTCTCTCTGTCTCATTCACTCACATCCTCCGTCCCTCACTCACTCACTTATTTACACACTCATAATGAGAAGATAGATCTCATTCAGTAACACACATTCACTCACACACTCACTCATTCTCTTACTCACATCCACTCACTCATTCACTTACACTATTACTCACTTGCTCACTTACACACAATCTCACTCACTCCTTTAATCACTCACTCATCTATTCATTCACTCACAATCTGTCTCTGTTACTCACTCATTTAAACACACTCACTCACTCTCACTCTGTCTCTGTTACTCACTCACTCCTTTACTCACACTGTTACTCACTTACTCCTTTACCCATTCACTCTCACTCTCGCTGTTAATCGCTTACACTCACTCACTCTTTTACTTATTCACTCACACACTCTGTTACACACACACACTCACTCACACTGACTCACTCACTCCTTTTACTCTTTCACTCACTCACTCACTCACTCACTCACTCACTCACTCACACTGTTACTCACTTCTTTTGCTTACTCACTTACTCATTCACACTGTTACTTACTCACTTACACACACTCACTCTTTCACGCATTCACTCCTTTCACTCACTCACTCCTTTTACTCACTCACTAACACTGTCTGTTACTTACAGATTTACTCACTCACTCACTCACTCACTCCTTTTACCCACTCACTCACTCACTCACTCAATCACTTACTCACACTATTACTTACTCCTTTTTCTCACTCACTCACTCACTCACTCACTTACTCACTCACTCACACTGTCTGTTACTTACAGATTTACTCACTCACTCATTCCTTTACTTAGCCACTCACTCACTCACTCACTCACACACTATTACTCACTCCTTTTTCTCACTCACTCACTCACTCACTCACTTACTCACTTACTCACTCACTCACACTATTACTCACTCCTTTTTCTCACTCACTCACTCACTTACTCACACTGTCTGTTACTCATTTACACTCATTCACTCCTTTCACTCACACTGTTACTTACTCACTCCTTTTAGAGCAGCAGGTCAGGTTTTGCTGTAGATCCTGAGTGACCGGGGACGACAGGACCAGGTGGTCTGCATACAGTAGGAATTTGACTTCTGAGCCATGTAGAGTCAGACCGGATACTAGAGACCACTCTAAAATCTCTCTCTCTCTCTCTCTCTCTCTCTCTCTCTCTCTCTCTCTCTCTCTCAGCATTTTGGATGGAGTATTTATAGTTTAGCTAAATGTGAGTATTAATGTGGATGTGTATGTACGCTGGTATGTTGTGGTTAGCCAGTGTAAGCATCTTGTGACCAGACAGACTGCACAAGCACAGCTAAAGGCATTTACAACCGGATTCATTTCCTAATGCTGTTAGGAGTCTTTGTAAATAAAAACCCCGGAGAAGACAAATGGCCCACATAATCTCTAGCGAATTTACCCAAAGCGACATTAATGTGACATTACATTTACTTATGTACCTCGTCTATTTATTCCACGGCAGCAACAGACGATCATGATATTTATGACTGAATATTTTCCATGACATTGACCATGCATTATTCAGTCCAAGGTTTCACCCTTCTTGTGCAAACACGACCGAACGCTCCCGCACGGATCCGCTCATCTTTTATTCAGCACGCCGTGATAAATTAACAAAAATCTGATGTTTTGAAGTACGGCTTTGTACCAGCATATGGAAACATTTTTAATTACAGTTAGCCGGATGACTAACCTTAAAGTTTAGGGGTGCCTCCCTGATCGAGGGATTTTAACTTTCAGTGTAAAAAGAACAGCTGTGTCAGGATCATTCTTCTCTCTCATTTTTTTAATCAAATCTTTCAGGATGATTCTGAAATGTGCGTTTGTGCATTCATTCATTCATTCATTCATTCATTTATGCAATTATCAAATCAGTCCATCTTGTGGCAGGAGCAAAGTGTGTGCTAAAGCATGTCGGTGCAGGTCAAAAGCTTCAGTTCACTTCAACATCAGAATAGGGGAAACATGTGACCCTGGATGTGACCGCTACATTATCGTTGCATCCAGATGGGCATGTTTGAGTGTTTCTGATGCTCCTGGGAATTTCACACACACAACTTACTACATAAAAGTAAAGAGTTGTGTCCATAAAGACTCCTTGTTGAGAAGAGCAGAATGGCCAGGTTAGTTCTTTGACCACTCTTTACAACCATGCTGAGCAAAAAAGGCAACAAACTGAAAGGAAAGCGCTCAAAGACACTCATGGTCACCTAGTGTCACTTTTATTAGTGTGGGTTTGCAATTATAGCACAGCCAGTTTTGCTCACTAGGACTCTCCACTTAAAGATGGCTTACAGCATCATTGCAAGTGGAACTCATGATGGAACTCTAGATGATATGAACCACAAATGATCAACTACAGAAATCACAGGCACAGGGTCAGTTCTTGTCCCCTACCTTCCCTTGTACATCATCACCTGGTCTTGTGGATATGAAGCGAACTAAATAAATAAAAAAGAAAATACAAGATTAGACTGGCTGTTCAATTTGTTGAGCATCTGAATAAAGGATTTCTCCTAGCGGTGAAACGCGTCAACAGCAATGGATTCAACTTTCAGCTCTTTAAAGTCCCTTCCCAGCAGGAATTTCAGGATCGTCAAGATGTTGTGGTGATGTTAATTTGGCAATTTTACAGACATTGGGAGAATGTTGGTATGTTTTTAAAAGTTAGAAGTACTTTAATAAAAATACTTCAGTACAACGTTGACTACATGACGATGGGATAACGTTAAACTGATGTTAAACGTTGAACATGTTGCAAAAGCGACTTCAAAAACAATAATATAGTTGCAAGAAACAATGAGCGGGTCCAAGCACCCTGCGCCCATAGCCACCTGGGCGCACCAGAAAGACAGTGGGCACATTCCAATACCATTGACATAATTTTAGAAAAGGGGAAATTTTTATGTTTAAAGACCTCAGAAAAGCTCCTGATGCTGCGGGGAAAAAAGCATCACACTTTGTTGTCACTGTAGAATATTGATGTATTAAATGACCCTCCACAATTTTGCATCTTCAATGTGTTGAGATCACATAGGCTCGGTTTGTTGGCGACCTTGGAGGAGAACATCAAAATCTTTTGGGTGCGTTTTGCAAACGACCCAAAATGACTGACTTCCTGTTGAGTTGAGCCCATGATGTGCAATGCGAAAGTTATTCTACTTCTGCTCTAAACGTGTGCATACATGCAAGTGTGTCTGTGAGAGCCCAGACTCTCAGGCATCTTAATGACAGCAGATTCCAACCTGTCTGATAACCTTATTTTCATGATTTTTTAAGTATGTGAAGACGCCCATATAGCCTTGGATGCTGGGGGGAAAAAAAAAAACCTTCACACACTTTGACAACATAGGGCTGATGTCTTAGTGCTTGGGCCCTAAGTGATACCAAGCCCATCATGCATGTGGGACTCGAACTCCTGTCACTGTGGTAAGAGCAGTGCATGCTTGCCACTGGACTACTAGGAAACTAACTGTTGATGCTTGTAAATACCTGTACACAACAAAAAGCAGCGCAAAAAAATACTAGTCAACGGCAATTTTCCGGAACATTAAATTGAAGAGCAGCCAAAAGGGTTTAAAAGGAAACATGATCTGTCCTGTGAAACCGATGCAGTTTGGACGCTGTGCAGACACCATATGACAGCAGAGTAATTAGGGAGCTAAGCTGCACCTCACAGTAATATTTCTGAAAGAAAAATAAGCAGGTAAAATAAGAGGTAACACTGCAACACTAACTGACACAAGACATGAGATTACACACGCCGTTGGACCATGGACGCGGTTGGACGCTGTGCGTATGGATGTTAATCAGCATAAAACGCTCCTAATAAAGGTTAAAACGAAAGGGTTTTAAGGTTGTATTTGCAGTGTTGTGTTTGGGTTGTGCATTCAACATTATATCAACGCCAGTTTATTAAAGGCATTCTAACTTTCAAAAACAACGTTGTCATCAATTAAATTGCTAAAACTGTATTACGGTAATCTAGTGTTAGGGTTATGCTGAGTTGTCCTGATATCAGTTCATTCCATTCATTTATTTATCTTCTATATTGCTTATCCTGTACAGGTAGTCCCACACTTACAGTAGAAACATTCGAGTTACGAATGTCCGCAGATACGAACGGATCGTAGTTTCTACGAACATTCGTAGAAAATGGCTTTCCTGTAAAGCTGTCCTGATGGTGAATAATCCTTATTTTGGAAAATGCAGTCCAATACAGTGGAAAACAGCTTTAAGACAGAATGGGGTCTGGGATTCCCCTCACAATTTAAAGGTGCAGAAACAACACATTTCACTCTGAGATTAATTTCCCTAAGTGCAGTTAGGGTTTTTGGCCACATAATAGCGGTGTGAGGAAAAAGGACAGAGATTTAGTCAAGTGGATTGGTATGCTTTACATTGTATATATTTGTGTCAAAGGCGTATAAGACTTACTTTGCTGGACTTGAGAACAAATCCGACCTACAGACATGCTCCTTAAACGGAACTCGTTCGTAAGTAGGAGACTACCTGTACAAAGGAAAGACTTGGGCAAGAGGCGGGGTACACCCTGCACAGGATGCCAATCCATTGCAGAGCACACACACACACACACACACACACACACACACACACACACACACACACACAGAAAATGTGGCAATTTCTTTGGACTGTGGAAGAAACCAGAGTACTCAGAGGAAACCCCCAAGCAACATGCAAGCTCCATACATAGATCTTCAAAATGGATTCTGTAGTCAAAACAAGACATTTGTTCCATGGTCTGTTTCCTCAATCTGCAACGCAAACGTGCAGATTGCATGAATGCAGTACTCATGATTGTGGATGCGGCTCGCCACTGAAAAGGAGAAGTCTGGAAATGAGTGGCTGCAGAAATGAACTGCTAGTAGAACGGTTGCATGCGGAAGTACTACAGTACGAGTATTCACCCTTATTGCCGTGACACAACAAGTTGAACATGTGGACAATTGCCGCTTGATCTCAATAATACACCTGTTCCAGAGAGCCTAGTGTTTATTCCAAAATATTCCAAACCTTAGACGTCCCACAGAGGACTCTTAGACACTTGATTTGTTTCTTAAAACCAAAAGGAGGATATGGCACAGCTGTGATTGTATCTAGAGGAGGCTGTCTGCCAAAGGTCAGTAACTGAGTGAGGAAGTGACTAGATGACCGAGGGTTACTCTGAAGGAACTGGGGAGTTCCACACGTGAAATGGTTGCCACTATAATACACTGAAGTAAAACAAGAACCCTGGACAAAAGAACTCCATACAATGAAGCATAGTGGTACTGGTGTAGAGTACAATTAAATTAGGGCTGTGTGACTTAATTGCTTAGAATTGAATCAGACTTTTAAAGATATTTAGGTAAACTTACACACATTAAATGATCTGAAAGTACTTACTGCAGGTTTTGAAGAAAATACAAACAATTTCCATCTTCTGCAAATACTCAAGTTTTATAAGAGTATCACTTCTTCTCCTTTTGAGTTTGAGAGCTTAGTGCATAACTGACATCTACTGGACTGGAGTGTGGAGCAGAAGATGCGTACAAACAACCAACAAATTAAAATTGTATTTGTCGCGTACACAACCACCCACAGTATGATATGCAGTAAAATGCTTTTACGACCGTCTGTGACCTAAAAAGAAAGCTTTCACTGTATAAAAATAAATAATTTTCACTACACAAGTACAATAAAAATAGAAATTTAAGTAAGAGTAAAATAAGAATTAAAAAAATTATGAAAATTGTACAAATTTAGCCTGGAAATTTACGATATTTTTAAAAGTTACAAAAATAAAATGGAATTAAAATAAATTATGCACTATCTACAGACTGTACAAAACGAGATGGTAAACTCTGAGGGGGAAAAAGGTGTAAGAATATAGAAGTGTCAAAATATTTTGTGTGGGTATGACAGCTGAAGGATGATTGACAACCCAGGTTACACAGCATTTCGTTGCTAATTATATACTATCAGTAGCTTTTAATGCTTCAAAACCTGTACAAATGTTGCTACTGAAGACAAATCTGCTAGTTTAATAAAAGTTTAATATAAAAAAGTACAACGCTTAAAAATCTAATTAAATCAACTCCACAGTCTCTACCTACTTTATGATTCACAGATCAGGTGGGAATCCAGCAGTAGAGGCTGAGAGCTGGTCAGGGTTGAAGACATTATAGCTCCAAATACACGCTCATCTGTTTATCTATTTATCTACATTCAGTGGCAAATTGATTAGGTACACCTTTGCGGAACTAGGCTGGACACCTTTTGCTTTCAGAACTGCTTTAATTCTATTTGGATGAGGTGCAGGAAACATTCCTCAAAGATTTTGGTCCATATTTTAGACATTGCTGCAAATTTGTCGGCTTCACATCCATGATGCGAATCTTCCATTCCAGCACATCCCAAAGCCGCTCTATTGGATTGAGATGTGGTGACTGTGGAGGCCATTGAAGTACGGTGACCTCACTGTCATGTTCAAGAAACAAGAAAGTTTGAGATGATTCTAACTTTGATGGAGCGTTTGTTTGATCTCGTGGTCATAAACAGATGGACATGGACATTCAGCAACGATACTCGGGGATGCTGTGGAATTTAACCATGCTTAATTGTCACTATTTGGCTCAAATAAAAAAAATACCCTCACACCAGGATGTGGGCAGGATGGATTCATGCTTTCAAGTTGTGCACACCAAATTCTGACCCGATCATCTGGATGTCGCAGCAAAAATCAAGACTCATCAGACCAGGCTACGTTTTTCTATTATTCTGTTGTCCAGTTTTTTGGTTAGCGCATGCAAACTGTAGCCTCAGTTCCCTGTTCTTAGCTGACAGGAGTGGCACCTGGCGTGGTCTTCTGCTGCTGCAGCCCATCTGCTTCAAGGTTTGATGTGTTGTGTGTTCAGAGGTGCTCTTCAGCATACTTCAGTTGTAACCAGATGTTATTCGAGTTACCGTCGCCTTTCTCTCTATCAGCTCGAACCAGTCTACAATAAATTCAGTGTTAACAGCAAATGAACAACAAAACCGCCACCTGCTTATCTTCTTTTTTCTGTGTGCGTGCTAGTTGTAATTGTGGGTGTTTGTATATTCCAGTGGTGTGTACCCACAGGTGTGTGTGTGTGTGTGTGTGTGTGTGTGTGTGTGTGTGTGTGTGTGTGTGTGTGTGTGTGTGTGTGGCCGGTCAGAGTGATAAATGTTTGGCCAGGCTACAATAGACAAGAGCCTCTGGCGTTGCCACAGTGATGGACGAGGGCCACCAGGACCGTGGCACTTCTCGCTGTGCCAGTCATAACCTTGTGCCATATTCACACACACACACAGAAACACACAGACAGGTTTTCTGTGTGCTTTTAGCATGGGTCATTGTTTTGAATCTCACACACACAAAAAAGAAAAATAAATGTGACTTCCTGCATGAAGTCTCACAGTTAAATAAAATAAAGTAAAATTATTCTTTATAATATCGCTTTTCTTCAATTCTCATAAAGAAAAGCACGACCGCACCCTCAGACGCTTAAAAAAAGTCCTTAGAGGGTTAGCACCATCTAGATAAATGTCATGTGAGAGGTGTCTGGAAACTGTCCTTGGTGAGGTTCCCAGGAGTGAGAAACATACAAAAGGGAACGAGGGAAGCAGGGGGAGACAGAATGAAAGAAAGCAGAGACTTGGTGCATCATGAGACAACCTGGTTTATAGTAGACCCACTTTACACGCTCACACAAGAGAGAGAATCATGTACTAGAAAAGGCGCACACACATACACAAAGAAAGAATGAGCTTGCAGATAAAAAAAAAAAAAAAAGAATCTCAGCATGGCTGTTCTCAGGAAAGCTGTAGTCTCCCAAGCGTGTGTCTTTCACACAGCTGAGATTACAGCGTCATGTTTCCTTTTTCATCAGAACGCCACACGCCTGTCTCTTCTCTCTCCATCTCAGGAGCCGCCTGCGTTTTTTTTTCTTTTTCTTTTTTCTTCCCATGCTGCTTGGGAACGCACGTGTGCTCAGTGATTTATAACGAGTGGATAATTAGCCTCACACAGCTCGTCATTAGGGTTCTGAGACAGACGTCGCACACAGGATGTTTTCTTTTCATAATGCCCCGTGTTTTCTTTTTTGCTGCTGCTGTTGTTGTTGGACGAGCCGCCTTAATCACTTCTCATCACGGAGGAGCTGCTTAATTAATGGCAATTACTGAATGGTGGCCTGCTGGAGGAGCAGCTCCTACGCTCGAGTCACGTATCGTCTGTTTGCTGTTTCAAACTCTTTAACACTTCTAATGCTCTCTCACACTGTTTCTCTCTCTCTCTCTCTCTCTCTCTCTCTCGCAGGTGTGAAGATGAGGAAGTTCGCCTACTGTAAGGTGGTCCTGGCGACCTCTCTGGTTTGGGTGATGCTGGATATGTTCATCCTTCTCTACTTCAGCGAATGCAACAAGTGCGATGACAAGAAAGAGAGGGGACTCCCAGGGAGAGAAGGTCTGTGTTTATGATCAGTGTCGAATCAGGTTGCGTGTGAAAGTTTGCGTCAACCCAACCGCACTACATGTTACTACGACACATTGTTAATGCAATCGTAAAAACTGATTTTCCTTGTATTTGTGTGTATGTTGATAAATTCTGGGCACCTGTAATGGGAATTACCCGATATGATATTATCACGATACCTCGGTGTCGATTTGTTCTGTATTGCTATTACAATTTAATAAATATCACGGGTTTGCTATTAAAGTTTTCTCAGATTGCTAAACAAACTTAGCAACCGCCTACCAGTGTGTGAATAGTTTCTAGCGCGCCACCTATAGGATTATAGAGGAACAGCACCATTTTACCACCTCAAATGCAAATCAACAAATTCTAAATTAATAATAAATCTGAATCGATTTAATGTAACACACACACACACACACACCCCAATATCTCTACCTGTAAGTTACTGGCCGTGTGGAGGTTAATTCAGTGTCATCCATTCAGCGCAGGATAAGTAAGGTCAAAAGAAAATGGACTAACCCAAATACTCAATCTTTTTTTTTTTTTTGTATTACTGCTAATATAGTTTTTCTTCTACCATTGGAAGGCCAAATCATCACAGAGCTTTTTTTAACATAAGTCAGACAGAATGTGGGAGGGGTCGCTATTCGCTTTTTTTTTGTGTTCCAACAAAAAAAATTTCAATATTTTGTTGAAAATTATAAAAGGAGAATTTTCTCTACCCAGCAGGAATAATTTTTTGTCCGAATGTTAATGTTAACATTATGTTGGACCAGCGCTCATATCAGGTAGAGATGCTCCGAGCGATCAGAGTCGGCTGTTAATCACTTCATTTTAACTGATCGAGTGTCTCTCAGCTGGCCGATCGCAAACTACTGTATTGTGAGACGCAAAATACACGTCAACATGCTGTCACCAGTCTGGGAACATCATCAAGTGTCTTTAAAAAAAACATCAGATGTACAATATGCAAAGTTTCTTTCTTTCTTTTTTCTTTTCTGCCAACAGCCTTGACACAACAAACTGTATTCGCTGGTTAAGAACAACACACAATGACTAATTTGAGTTTGAAAAGTTATCCGCAAAGGCAGCAGTTCTAGTAACTCTTGTAAGTCGACCATGACTCAACCACCTATAGCAGAAGCGTTCAAAAAGCACAAGCCTTAGTCTGTAGAGACTAAAACAGCTAAAACCGTTGTCACAAGACTAATAATGATGAGAGATATTAAGCCTGGGTTTACTTTACCACTCCATGCATGCGGGCTGACAGAGAGCTGCATTCATTCTAGATGATGAGAGGAACAGACAGTCTCTTAAAAATGCAGAAATTCTGATATTTGTAAAGAAATGACGCTTACTAATTGTTGAATTCTATAGAATATAACGTTCAGTGCAGAGTTTGGCTTTGCCGTTTATTGACATAGCAGATTGATCCGCATTTCCACGTGAGAGCCCTTTGATGCTAGTTAAGGACTGACATTTTTTGCTCTTTATTCTATTGGTTTTATTTTATTGATAATCTACATAAAATAATTGGAAAATAGAATATATCGCATTCCAATAAATAAAAGTTTTTAATGTATGGGACTTTCCCAGATCTTAATTATATTTATGCATCGCTGTTTAGAATTGTTTTTTTTTTATAATAAAAAAAAAAAAAAAGTAAATAAATAAACAGTACTACATAGTAAGTAGGGCACTTTAGATTGCAGATCCCAAAAATCCCTCAAACACCTGTGATCAGAAATCAGTTACCGGTGAATGATTCCTGTGACCGGGGATCAAAGATCGGCCCCAAAGATCCTGATTGCAGCCCATCTAACATCAGGTTGTTTTTAAAAGTTTAAATGACTCTTTAAATAAATACCCCCAAAAACCACCCCTTCCCCTCTTTCTGCCACTATAAGCTGATGGCCTGAGCACAACTCAAGGTCGGGTTGCTGCAGTGCGAGAGCTGCCTGCCTACCACCGGACCACTAGGGAACCTGCTGCTGAGCCTAAAAGCACAAATATTGCCTTGGCAAACAAGCAGCTCCTCAAAATAAACCCCTAGGTCAAAAAATTTTCATCGACTGCAACTTGAAAAAGTTAAATCAAAACAAAGTCATTGTAACTTTGAAAAATAAGATTGTCCCAACACTGGACGATGTCACAACGACATAACAACCATATGAAAAGCATCATCCGAGGTTAGGGTAGGGTATCAGTCCTTTGGACTCTACAGCAGTTTTATTAGGGGTATATCATTATTACTATCTCTAATAATAGGGTGCTGTATCAAACTACCCCACCACCATGCCCATGGAGGGGGAAAAACAAAACAAAACAAAGGATGCTGCAAGAAGAAATCATTCATAGGCAGATCAGGGAAATATTGATTTAGGGGTGTGTTACAAATTACTTGTTCACATATCCCAGTTAGGAAGTTAGGGTCAGAGCGCAGGGTCAGCCAGGTTAGGAACCCCTGACTCTTCCATCAGTAACCCACAGCCTTAACTATTTAAGCCACCACTGTCCCTCTGATTATACTGTATACGGGTTGCCTGAAGTACAGGACATTATGTCTTTAAACTTTAACCTTCAAACCCTGGAGGTTCAAGGCCACGGTGTTACCACTATGGCACCAAGTCACCACCAAAAGAACAACAAACATACTGTATATTTTCCCACTTTGTTCATCAGACCTTCAAAACGAGTGGGAGATGTTTGATGAGGCCCTGAACATGGGTGTTTTTCAGTCCCTGTCTTATGAGTGGCTAGGAAAGTACACTTCAGGGCAGTTAATTTTGAAGCTATGGACAGTGAAATGTTTGGAAAAGGAGTGAAATAGAAAGAAAACAAAGCAGCCAGACTGCAGGATCTTGAGTCGTGTCTCAGCTGGAATATGCCATGGTGAATTTTAAGAGCTTATTCAGTCCTATACAAACTTGTTCCTAAAGGAGTATAATATATGACCTTTATCAATCCCAAAGGGTACCAAAGTGTACTTTTCCTGGTTGCAGACGTGCTTCTGTCCTAAAGGTTCTCCTTTGGTATCTATTTTGTTACCTAGAAAGATGCATGTAAGCATATGTTTTAAGAATTGTTTCTAAATATATTTATCCTTTTTTTTTCTGTACACTGTATACATGTTAAAAATACATGAGCTAAGAAACGAGGAAAGTATAAATGTCAGATGTAGACATTAGTTAATGGGATGCTGATGTGTTTGGCTTTAACTCTCAGGGCAACATCCAGGCTCACTGCCACCTTGGGTCTTTTAACAATGAAATGATGCACACCTCGTACTTTTAGGACACAGGAGTGTAAAAAATAAATGTCTCTCTGACTATCAATAATGAAGCCATGTCGTCTGGATCATGAATTACTTCTATACACGAGAAGCAAGGGAGCTGACGATGTACAAAGTGGGCTCATAATTTAACTCTGAATACCACAGCAGAATGAACCCACTTGGCAAGCTTGTAGCTCTATAGGTACCGAGGCTTTCAGGTGCAGAATACAGAAGACCAGGCCAGCTCTAATGTCCTGTCCACGTTAGCATAAAATACTATTCAGTTGATGGCAGACCAGCAAAATTAACCTTCATGAGAACTTGAACCTAAATCACAACATGATGTACAGGACTGGACCAATCGCTAGTCCGGGTTTCTGAACAACTGGGCGTGTACCCCCCCATCCATTAGGCATGAAGGCACATGGAACAGTGTGCTTGAGCATCTTGTAGAAGAAATTTGTAAATACCATGGTGCACTACTGAAAGAGTTCTGGAGGCCTGTAATGGCTCAACACCACAGTAATGCACGTTTCATGTTTTTCTGAATGCCCACGTCTGGAGCTTTAGGAAACAGGGATGCACACACTGAAGTAGAAAATGTATGAAATGAAGAAAAAACAAACAAACAAACTGTATATTACGGGCTGTGATATAAAGCTCGCAGTTTCCTTGCACTACAGCTCATGGCTGAAATATTAGCTAAAGACGTGCATTGGGTCAAGGTCACAAAGATGACGAGAGGGAAGAATAATGGTTACACAATGATTTATATACCTACCACCATGTGTCTGTTAATGCACTTGACTAAGCAGCTAGCTTATTAGATAGTCTTGGGATTAATTAGGTTAGTTTCCACTTTTAGCTTAAGTTAATTAGTTTTCCAGCCAACCAGACTGGTGGGGATTTTTGTGTAATCTTTTCTGCATTAAATGCATCCGTAGTCATCATTCTTGATCATGATCATCATCATCATGATCATTATTAATTCTTCATCCTGGTCACAGTCAAGCTAAATTTAAAGATTAATGCTTTTAGTGATCAGATGTACAGAATAACATGCATCATGCTGTTTCTTAAGGATAGACGTGCACCTCTAACACTTAAGATAATAAAAAATTATCATGGACCTTTGGCAAGTACTCACGTACTGTATCTGTACCTTAAAGTCAGGTGGTTATCAGTTTAAATCGATAAAAAAAATAGCAATCCAACCAATTCCATAATACTTTATTCTTTGACCC
>JAOTRS010000026.1:10471377-10486036 GCA_028565755.1 Dinotopterus cunningtoni
TCAGAGACTCGCAGACGGAGAGACGGGCGGGCTGCTCTCAGAGACTCGCAGACAGAGAGACGGGCGGGCTCTCAGAGACTCGCAGACGGAGAGACAGACAAGCTCTTAGAGACTCGCAGACGGGCTCTCAGAGACTCGCAGACGGAGAAACAGACAGGCTGCTCTTAGAGACTCGCAGACGGAAAGACAGACAAGCTGCTCTCAAAGACTCGCAGACGGAGAGACAGACGGGCTCTCAGAGACTCGCAGACGGAGAGACAGATGGGTTCTCAGAGATTCCCAGACGGAGGAAACTGACAGGCTCTCAGAGACTTGCAGACGGAGAGACAGACTGGCTGCTCTCAGAGACTCGCAGACGGAGAGCCAGACTGGCTGCTCTCAGAGACTTGCAGACGGAAAGACGGACGGGGTCTGAGACTCGCAGACGGAAAGACGGACGGGATCTGAGACTCGCAGACGGAAAGACGGGCAGTCTCTCAGAGACTCGCAGATGGAGAGACGGGCAGTCTCTCAGAGACTCGCAGACGGAGAGACGGACGGGCTCTCAGAGACTCGCAGACGGAGAGACAGACAGGCTCTCAGAGACTCGCAGACGGAGAGACGGGTGAGCTCAGAGTCTCGAGATGGAGAGACAGACAGGCTGCTCTCAGAGACTCGCAGACGGAGAGACGGGCGGGCTCTCAGAGACTCGTAGATGGAGAGACAGACAGGCTTTCTGAGAAAGAGAGAAAGGCACTCAGACATGGAGGCCGAGGAAGAGACAGCTGCATGTAGAAACACACACACACACACACACACACACACACACACACACACACACACACACACACACACACAGAAGGAGAGACAGACAGAGAGAGAGAGACAGAGAGAGAGAGAGACACAGACAGGTGGATATGTAGAGAGGCAGACAGAATAAACAGACACTACAAACACATGATGGCTAACAGACCGGCGTAGAGAACACCTGAGTTAATATCTTATTTCAGACATTTCAGAATCTTTCTGTGTGTGTGTGTGTGTGTGTGTGTGTGTGTGTGTGTGTGTGTGTGTGTGGGTTGAGGGAGAGAGTGAGATATTTAAGGCTGTGAGAAATGAAAGTTCCATTCTTGGCCTGTTAGGAGACGATGGTGAAATCTCCGAGCTGCAGTTTAATCAGGCAGGTAACGAGAGGCCGACCAATCAGACGCCTCGGCTACTAATTACACTTCTGTGAGGGGCCGAGGACTGACATCAGGTTAATGATTTTAACAGGAACTTTGTGTGTGTGTGTGTGTGTGTGTGTGTGTGTGTGTGTTTCCTAAGACAGACAATAGGTTAATGAGTTTGAGGAGGATGGGGCAGTGAGGGGGCAGCGTGATGGGACAGGATGGACTACAGCAACACCGTTTGACTTAATGAGATAGACAGAGAGAGAGAGAGAGAGAGTGTTCCCTGAATAACTTTAAATTATCTGTATTTACACACGCACACAGACACACACAGATGGCACAGTAGCTTACTGATTAGCTTCATAACGTCATACCTCCATGGTTGAGGGTTGCCTCCAGTCTCTGTATGTATGTATGTGTGTGTGTGTGTGTGTGTGTGTGTGTGTGTGTGTGTGTGTGGAGGTTGCATGTTCTCTTGGGTGCTTGGTGTGTTTCCTCGAGGTACACTGGCGCTCTCCCACAGTTCAAACACATTCACTGTGGGCTGATTGTGCGAGTGTGTGGAGTTTGTGATGCAAAAAGGTGAAGTATTTAGCAATGTAACTTCTTCCCTAAAGCAATTGTTGGTATGAAGTCACAGGTCATGTGATCAACCATCAGTTGCGATGATGGTTAATGAAGAAGAAGAAGAGTCTTAATTTACATTGTACTTGTCTATATATGAAGACCACACACACACATTTAGGCAGCCTTTCCTTGCTCATTTAGTCACAGCAGTGATGGATGTATACATACAAGTTTAGGATTTTATTTGCTTTTAAGGTGACCTCAAGTCAGTCCGCTCGGCTGCAAACAGGAAGTGAGGCAGGATGTCAGAGCGTGTGGCCTGTTTTAGCTGTCAGCATGCAACAAACACTGGCTTTCCTGTTCCTATATCACACACTGGTACAGGATGCTGCGCTTCCATAAATCCCCTGAGATTAGTAAAGGGGGGAAAAAAAACATCTCACCATTTCATCCCAAAAACGTATTTCTGACTAAATCCTGATGAAAAATACTGTACAGGATGTATTCATACTGAATTACATGTGTTCTTTTCTGCCACACAAATTTAACTTGATTTTTAGTAACAAACAAAATCAACAAGTCGAACCGGGACTTTGGATTGTGCAGAATAACAGAACACGGTTATGTGTTAAAACTACCTTTATAAGGCTCGCCCTATCATCCTGAGATCGCAAGTTCGATTCCCGGGTGATGCTGTAAACTCTCGCAGCCGGAGGTCTAGAGAGAGTTGATTGGCTGAGCTTTCTTTAGATGAAGGGATGAGAGGTACTTGGTTACATGGGAGGTACATTAATTACGGCTCTACAGCCAATCAGGAGCGTCTGTGAGCTCATGCAAGCGGAAGGAGTGGATAGCGCTGTCCACCGAGTGTGTTACGCCGCCCCCAACGGTGTGAGAGCGAGCAGTTTGAAAAGATGCGGTTGGCTGGCGTCACGTGGTTCGTAGGAAACTCCTGACTGAGTGGTACTAGTAGCTTTAATGTGGGAGCCCCCTAGTGACGGGGAGGAATTGGACACGACTAAATTAGGGATAAAAATCGGGGGAAAAAAACAAAAACAAAAAAAAACAACTACCTTTATTTTACCACTTAATCCCCTGCTACACTAATGCACTTATCCCAGTGTTTCACTAGTGCTTGGATACCATCAAGGTAGAAAGTTTTCCCAGTAAATCGGACTGCCTGCTTCACGTCTGAAACTCCAGCACTCAGGAACTCCCAGGAGCTGGGAGCGAGATCAGGACTGTACGGGGGATGTGGCAATAACTCCCAGCTGAGATCCTGTAATGTGCAAGTGGTGTTTGTGTATGATTCTGTGTACAGTTTTCACAACAACTGCAGTTTGGTCTGAGCCACCTCAGTCGGGATCGTCACTCACAGACATACAGCCTTCTTTAAAACGTTTTCACAATTCAGATGTTTCAGAGCCTCATCACAGTACCGTGCTTGAAGTCTTCCATAAACGTCAGTTTTACACCTTTCCTCGCTAGAAACTTCACTCATAGTTTGACTTAAACGCCCCTAGTACATCCAGGGATGAAGCTTTACACCTCCATTTCCAAATGAGTCTCACACAGTCGTGGAGGAAACACTGCTTGCCCTCTCCCACATACTGTACACTCACAGCTCACGAATACCCGCAAGTGGCTAGTGTCACAGCTCAGGAGCCCTTTCTTTATAGTATTTACAATGAAATGTTTACTTTTTGTAATATAGTAGTCTTAGAATTGCAAACGGAAATGGAAAAAGCTGTTTTTCCAAAATGCAACCCTTTTCCGCACACCTGAGGCGTGTGTATAAATGATTAGTCGTGACAATTGTCTGATTAGCAGCGCAAAAAATAATTGAGATGACATTGACATTTAATCAACCTTACAACCGACGGTGCCTCGTTAAAATGTTCATGACCTTTATTACTTTTGCTGTACATTTACAATTGGGGGGTCCTATTATGCAAAATTCACTTTTTTTCATATTCAAATGGGTCTGCAGTTTGCATGTACAAACAAAAACATGAGGAAGAAAAAAAACATAGCTTTTTGTCCTTTTGTTAAATTTTTGTATTGGCTGGGACTTAAACATTTATTGTGATGCAAAACCATCCCTGGCTCAGCTCTGCTGTTCTCTGGAGGGGCGTGGCTTAGGATTAGCTCATTTACATAGATCCTTGATACACCATGCTCGGAGTAGAAGTAAAACAATAAGGTTGGGGGATAAAAAAAAACATTATCTGAGGGATCTGAAGACTCAGGCAAACTATGCAAGAGCTTTATTAATGAAATAGTTATATACTATGTATGGGACCTTTAAGACTAAACTACAGTAAAAACTGTGACACTGTACAAATTTTTCAAAGCAGTTCAAACTTTTCAGTGCATTTAAAGAAAGTTAGTAATCGATTCCGTCAGAGTGATACAGTAGAATTGATTGGAAAATTACAAAACTGTGGAAGGTTAGTCTTTACCGTTTAATGCCAATTAAATATACTGATATACTTTAGCGCTTCATGTTTGCGACCTTGGCCGATGTTTAGTGCAACCTAATGTAGAGAAACCTGATGTGTGTAGTGCAGCAGGGTGTGGGAGTCAAAAACTCATAAAACGTTGTTTTAGATTTAGTCCATTTTCATTGTTGTAATACAGTAGATTCTCCTTCACAGTGGGACGACTTTCCACTACATTTCCGAGCATGACTGTGGGGATTCGTCAGTTCAGCCACAAGAGCATTAGTGAGTTCAGGTACCCTGATGATGTTCAAAAAGGCGCTTTAATTAATCTCAAAGGTGCGCATTGCTGTCAGGGGTCAGGGCTCTCTTCTTCTCTTCTTCCACTAAAACCTCAGCAAACCAGGTCTTCACAGAGCTCGCTTTGTGCACAGGAGCAGTGTCGTGTTCAGGGACTTTTAGTTCCAGAAAAGGAGGTTTTAATTCTGCAGTAAATAAAATCACACTATTCAGTAGTATGTACGACTTTAGGTAACAGTTTGGGAAAGGCGCGGATATGGCCGCTTAATGTGTCCTCAAATATTTTTCTCAAAATAAAAGTAGCTGTTACTTTTCTTTTACAATTGACCATCACTGTGTACCATACAATCAATCATCAGATGTTTAAACCATGCTTTTTTTTTCTGACTGGCTTTCTCTCTCATTCTCTTCCACAGATGTAAAACCAAGGTGTATCCGGATGACCTGCCGCGCACCAGCGTGGTCATCGTGTTCCACAACGAGGCGTGGACGACGTTACTGCGCACTGTGCACAGCGTCATCAACAGATCCCCCAGGAACCTGCTGGAGGAGGTGGTGCTGGTGGATGACGCCAGCGAGAGAGGTGTGTGTGTGTGCATGTGTATGTCCGTGTGTGTGTATGTCTGACGCTTTGTATACACAGAGGGAGTCAGATGGAAAAAAGACGGTCATTTGAATACACTCAAATGTGTACCAGTGCCATGGGGATGTGACATGCTTTTGTTTCCAGACCTAGGAGGAGACTGCTCTGTAGATGTGTGTGTGTGTGTGTGTGTGTGTGTGAGAGAGAGAGAGAGAGAAAGAACAAGGCCTACATCTGGAGGAAAAAGATGGCTGGTGACCCGTGAAGTGTTAACATCAAAACTGGAGTTTAGATGACAGATGAGAGAGAGAGAGAAAGAGACAGAGAGAGAGTAAACGACATCCGAGAGATAACAGAGAGAAAGAAAACGGCAGAAATAGAGTATTACACAGGGAAAACAGTGACACTAGGGTTGGGTATCGTTTGGGTTTTTTATGATACCGGTGCCAAATCGGTACTTTTAAAACGGTACTGGTGTATAGATGGTGGCTGAACAGAAAGGGGGAAAAAAACTGGTGGATTACATTAAAGTCTTTTCATTGAAAAAAAAAAGTTAAAATTAACAATATATTAAAAGTTTAAAGTATATATAACTATAAGTAAATACAAAGCTCAACTAATTTACATACTACAGTACATAACCCAACTACAATAATTTAACACCAGTAACAGCCAAGTAGTTTATATTCTTGGTACGCTGCAAACCAGCTTCAAATATCAGCAATTCTTTTGCATAAAAATATGACTATTATTTTGCCAGACCACTTTATCTAGGAAAATATGACACCTCCACTGACTTTGCTATGTTTCATTAGGTTTGATGTGTTTCCCGCTTTACACACAATTGTTGAAAGACATTAGTTGCACGTCAGAATTCTTTGTTGTAAAATACAGAAACACTTTAGAACGTTTAGTTTAAGCTACTATAATTTTAATTTAAGCTACTATATGGGTACCGGTGCTGTATTGGCACCAGGTTTCAGTACCCAACTCTCTAGGCACGACAGAAAGAACGACGAAGAAACATACGTTTATGATCAGACGTTTACATACATATCATGAATAAGAATGTCATGGCTATATTGTGCTTTCAGTGTTTTCTTGCTCTTTTTTCTAGAGCAGAATGATTGTACAACATACAATCTGTGTTGACCACGAGGAACCCCAGAGTGTTTGGAGCACAAGGTTTAAGTTACTGTTGGGTTTTCTTGAATCAACACATTCTTGAGTCAGTTCAAGTCTATTCAGTTTTATTTATATAGTGCTTTTAACAACAGTCATTATTGCAAAGCAGCTTTACAGAATCAAAAACACATCATAGAAATGAGTTTGAAAAGCGTGAGGAAATATTTATGTCATAATTATTAAATCGTCTCTGATGACCAAGCCGAGGACGACGGTGGCAAAGACAAACCGAGATGGCAGTAGGAGGAAACCTTGAGAAGAACCAAGGTTTGAGAGTAGCAGGGATTTGATCTGCATTCATACTGTGTGTTAAAATTAAACATACAGCACACCTAATATTTGGTAAATGTCTCTTAGCATGTTTCACCTTCTGCAGGTGCTTTTGCTAGCCATCACAAACTTTTAACACAATTCTGGTTGGATGTTTGACCACTTTTTTCCTGGTAGAGATGTTAGTGGTCTGTTAAAATATTTGGTTTTCTGGCGCATACAAATGGTCCGCAAATCTTTTGACAGGGTTGAGGTTCCAGAAGCTTAAAGTTATCCTGTTTTGTCCATGTTGGCACAGAGAAGCCACCTGATTGCTAACAGGAAGTTGAGAGGCCTTTGTGCTTGGCAAGTTAAAAGACAGCGTTTTGGGATTTTCAAAACATACATTTAGTCATCATTCTACCAGAGAAAAAGACAAGTTCAAAGAAATCATTGAAAGCCCAGTATTACCATGACATGGTCATGATGAGTGTGTATAAACTTCTGTCTGCAAGTGCAGATTAAAAAAGAAAGAAATGGAGACAGTTGGAAGGACAGACCAAGATAAAGAAATGCGGATTTAGAGAAAGAGGCGAGAGACGGACGGGGTGAGAGAAGTGCGCCAAAATAATTGAAACATACACAAAGGGGAAAAGAGAGAGAGAGAGATATGAAAATACGGAATAACGGAGAAACTAAATAGGAGAGGCTCAGGCGGTTGTGGCTCTGGGTTGCTGATTTGAGGGTCGGGGATGAGAAAGGAGGAGGGTTTGGCATCTCAACCCGTCCCCATAAAAACTGCCACCGCTATAGAAACGATCACCCAATGTGCTCAACAGAACAGGAGGAGAAAAAAAAAACAGAACAGACTGGCGACGAGACAAAGTGGTAGAGTGAGGCACTGAGGGTCTCTGAGCTGCTTTGTTGTATGAAATGGCTGCGCTGTGTGTGGGTGTTCATTGCTCATCTCTTTTCGCAGTTATCTTGAACTCTGATCTGTAATTTGATTTAATTGAGCGATCTGCAGGCATAATGAGCGTTTATGTCAAATTTCACCCTGTATCTCTCTCACTCCCTATACACACACACACACACACACACACACACACACACACACACACACACACACCCCTGTTCTAAGGACAGCAAGAGAATAAAATGAAGTAAAGCATGCCTCTAGAGATTTACCCCCCTGCCTGGGTAGTTAATATTTAGGATGTTCTAAGTTCCTGCGACCAATAATACATTCAGATATAGTTAGTGTTCCTTCAGGAGCAGCTATTTAAGGAAACATCCCAAATGCTAGAAAGCACAAAACCCATTCTCGCTGTTCATTACTTTATTCATTAAGTGTATGCGTATTGTCACCTCAGGTGCTGTGGGAACAGGTGACTGTAAATAAACACACATGAACGCCTGCTTATTTTATGCAATTATCCTGTCAGCCAATCATGTGGCAGCAGCACGCGGAATGCATGAAGTCATGCAGGTAAAAAGAATCACTTTTTACATCTGTGGTGAGCAGAAAAGCATCTCAGCCACATTTCAATCGATGGAGAAACCGTTCAGTTTTTTTTAGTAAGCCTGTACTTACTGTAAAATAGACTCTATTTTAGCCAATCTGCATTTTGGGTTAATATGTTGTGTGAACTGAGATGCTTTTCTGTTCACGCTGGATGTTAAGAGTGATTATTATTGAGTCATTATCGTCTTCCTGTCGGCTAGAGCCAGTCTCAGCCATTCTCCTTTGCCCTCTGTCATCAACAAGGCATTTCCACCTGCAGAGCTGCTGCTGCTAACTGGATGTTTTTTCCCCCTCGCTATTGTGTGTGAACTCTAGAACTTGTTTTGTGTGAAAGGCTCAGGAAATCAAGAGTTTCTTGGGGGGGCGGGGGCAACCCATTTGGCAATCATGCACCAGTTCCTTCATTTTAGAGTCTTGGTCCCGGGATAAATGTCTGTGTTAGTTTTTATTATATTTAGTCAATCTTATCCTATTTTTGTTTAGTCAAGTTTTAGTCTACTAAAAGTCTGAACTTGTTTAGGCTAGTTTTAGTCGGCGGAACCTGTAAGCATTTTAGTCTAGTTTTAGTCAATGAAAACGTAACCTTGTTGCAATAAGATTATTATTAATTAACCCTACAGTCAATCTAGTCTAGCCAAAACCCATTTTTTAAAAGTTTTTTTACAAAATTATCTTAACATTTTAAAATCTATCTTTTTATCCGATGATTTCAGCTAATTATATAAATTTTAATGAAAATACACTCATGCACACACACACAAACACTGGCATATACATACATGAAACAGTCACGCATAGACATATACTACTAACTGCTTAAACAACTACATATTAAATGCGCGCATACACGCCTATGAGATGCGCACACAAACTCTTCGTCAGAGTTTGTGTGTGTTTTTGAGTGAGGTTTGACTTAAGCCGTATACGGCACCTCATAAAAATGGGCCCAAATATCGTCTCTTCTCTTTAAGAGTAAAGAGAAGTACTCTTTATCAGTAATACTGGTGTGAAGACGTTAAGAGTAGGAGAGTTAAGTTAAGTGTGAAGAGTTAAAGATGACTGAGCTTGTAACAGGGGATCACTGCGCGCGCAAACTACTCCTGACCCGGAAAACACTACTCTTCGCGCCAGAATAAATGAATACCATATCGCAGCGGATTGTGACGGAAATTAAATGTTGACGAAAATAAACACAGATGTTTTAATTGTTTGTTTTTTTTAAACCCACTTTTTCAGTGACGAAATTAACACTACTTCCAAGTACTCGCTTCAGTAACATGCTACGTAGGAGTTGGATTGACTATTCCAAATGAACATGCAGCTGTATACCTGCTTTACACCCAGCATTTCCTACGCTGGTTCATCCCCCGCTATTTATTGCTTATGTCACCTGTGTTTCCTCTGACCACCATTCCTAGACATGCACTGTCCATGATCTATGTGACCCCACATCACTCGCGCACATCCTGTGACGTGCCACGCTGCTGAAAACAGACCTACCCAGGGCCACGGCCACACTTCTACACAAAGAGCCTGCCAGACAATTATTACCTCCGAGGCCACCTCCTACATTTTCTGTTAACCACTCCAGCATGGCCTCGGTCTCCTCCTCCTAAAGAACACCATAGAAGTGTGAAGTAATTACACAAGGATGAACGATTTAACCTTGCTCACTGTGTGGCGCAGGGAAATCCCACTGTGTCATCATGATTATATTCTGATTATGAGGATAGGAAACGAATTGGCTAGAAACACTCCCAGGTCTTGCAGAACAGTCGAAGAAAATGTAATGGCTGGTTTCGAAGGCACAGTGTCGCTGACCTGTTTAATGGAAAAGGTTGAGCGCATTATCTTTCCCAGGCAGTTACTGTTTTTATTTTATATAATATATATTATTTTATATATTTATTTTACCATAATAATCTAAACGTGATAAGTAACCTAGAATCATGGGCTCTTTGTTTGAACCTACTGTACTGCTTTTCTTGAAAAACAAAAAACAAAAACAAGTTATCAAAAATATTGGAACACATGAACAACAGGGGTTTCTTGTTGCCCAGATGAGCCGTGTTAGATTGCTGGTTAAAACGGTAAACAGCTCTGAATGTATAAGGTTTGAGAGAAAGGTTTCACCTGTGAAACATGCATTTGCTATTGAAAAGGGCAGACCAGAGAATTAAATTGTACACACAAGCCTCATTGTCGTCTCTTCACTTGACCAAACGTCAGCGCAGAAATAATCGCTGATTTATTTATTCAGTCAGTTGTGAAAAAAAATAATTAAAAAATTGAGATTTTAGGTGTGTCTAGGCAAAAGTTTGTGTTATTTAATATACCTTGAGCATATACAGCCCCTTTCAAAAGTATTGGAACAGCAAACCCAATTAAATTATTTTGTTTTTGCTGCCTAGATTAAGACATGTAGATTTAAGATCAAAAGATAAGGACGTTTATATGAAGCGTACAGCTTGGAACATGGCTACTCTCGTTGCAAAACCCCCAATTTTTGGGTAAGTAAAATAAACAGTAACAAATAGTGTGAAAGTTAATAAAATTCTTATAGGCAAGAGTTTGGTTTTGGAGAAAGGCAAACCATTCTGCATCTAAGAAAAGAGGGAACATCAGAGCCATTGCATAAGCATTAGGCATAGCCAGTACAACTATTTGGAATATCCTAAAAAAGAAAGAAATCACTGGTGTACTAACAACCAGATAAGGAACACGTCAGCCAGGGAAAGACGTGTAGAGCAAGCAATGACAAACATTGTGAGAGCTGTGAAGCAAGTCCCAAAATCACAACAGTCAGAGCAGAATTATAGAGACCAAATGCAAACCACTTATCAGAAACAAAGATGAGCCACAAAAGTCCTGGAGCTAAGACCGACGTCTTCCAAAGTGATGGAAAGTCCAAAGTGCGGAGGGAGAAAAGGATCTGCTCCGGATCCAAAACACACCAGCTTGTTGATCAATCAGGGTGGAGGTGATGTCATGTCTTTGGCTTGCATGGCCGGTCCTGGAACAGCCTTACTAATATTTTTTGCTGATGTAACTCATGATGGTAGCAGCAGAAGACTATAGAAACATTCTGTTTGAAATGCATCCAATCAAACTGGACTTCATCATGTAGCGGGGAGACGACCCAAAACACAACAAAGCACTTCATCAAAGGGGAGGAAAGTGGAATGTTTTCGACTGTCCAAGTAAATCATCAGACATTAACTCAATCGATTGAGCTTGTCACTTTCTGAAAAGCAAGGAAACACAACGCCTCTAAAACAAGCCACAACTAAATGAAGTTGCCAGGAACGCCATCACAAAAGAAGAATGTAGCGCCGGCATGATCCGGTTATCGTAAGCAAGGCGTGTGCAACCAGAAACGAACCGTTGTTTCATTTAATTAACGTTCAGGCTATTTGTTCCTTTACTTTTACTTACCAACAAGTTGGGTGTTTTGCAACCAGAGGAGCCATGTTCCATGCCGGATGTTTTATATACTGTGGATGGTCCTTATTTTTAGACCTACATGTCATAATCTGGGTAGCAAAAGCAAAATCATTTAATTGAGTTTGATGTTCCAATACTTTTGAAGGGACTGTTTACTGTATATTTGAGGTATATTAAATAATGCAAACCTTTGCCTAGGCCACGTCTAAAATCTCATTTTTTATTTTAATTTTTTTTTTTACACCTAAATGACTCTGCGATTATTTCTGCATTGCTGTTTAGTCAAGTGAAAAGAGGACGATGAGACCTGTGTGTAAGTGCCGTACCTTTTTCCTCAGATGATGCAGACAGAGATTGAAGTGTGTAGGATCAAAGTGAGAAATCATTTCACATTTGTAATTCCTTACCGCTTTTTTGTAATACAGTTTGTCCATACAGTATATGTCATTTTTTTGTGGACGTACCCAGTGTCGAGTACTTTGCGCGCAGTATAGCGAAAGTGTGTCTCAGGGGTCAGGGGTAGCTCAGTGGTTAAGGCATTGGACTACGGTTCGGAAGGTCCCAGGTTCAAATTCTCCGACCACCAAGTTGTCCCGGTTAGGCCCTTGAGCGCGAGGCCCTTAACCCTCAACTGCTCAGATGTATAATTACATTTAAAAAATCTAAGTCACTCTGGATAAGGTTGTCTGCCAAATGACTAAATGTAAAAGTTTTGTCATGAAGAAGTGTGTATGAATGAATACAGAAGTTAAAAGAAGATCCCACAAGTTTTAGGCATCAAGAAGGAGCCAGACGTCCGTCCATGTACATGTCTAATGACAAACGTCCGCACACTTCTTCCCACACTGTCGACACTGTTTGAGGTGTTAAAACATCATTATAGTTCTGATCTCACTCCATCTGACTCTTACTCGTTTTGTTCCCTTGCAATGACAAAGGATTCACTTCTGATGAAGAAATGAAGACGGAGGGCATTTTAGTATCAAGTGTGAAGGGACACAACATACAACACAGATACTTTTTCATTCATTCTACCATATATTTAATTAAATATATATATTTTTATCCTGTATATACTACAGTGTGTGCAGTAAGGTGTTAATGCTGAACAAGCGAACACAACGTATTTATTTTACTGCACTGTTCTTCATAATCACACTTCCTTGGCTTGACAATGAAAAGAGAGAGTCACTGAACTGAAATGTGGTTAGCTGTGGATAAAACTTGAAGAGAAAAAAAAAGTGACAGCGCACGCCTCATTGTTCTAGGATTTTCCTGCTCTCTGGGCTAGCGTACCTTCATTTCTGTTTCCTCTCTCACTCGTTCATTTCACTCAAGGCCATCTGTAAGACATAGTCTGTTCTCTCGACAATAGCTGTCCTACAATCTGGTCACCACATGAAGGACACGTTATCTCTCTCTCTCTCTCTCTCTCTCTCTCTCTCTCTCTTTCTCTGTGTCCTTCTCTCTCTCTCTCTCTCTCTCTCTCTCTCTCTCTCTCATTCTCTCGCTCTGGCTCGTGTTCCCTGTTATCAGAATGAGTGTTTATATGGGGAAGGCAAATATTGATCTTCGTGTAGCTTTAACCTTTCTTTTTCTCATTACTGCTTTTCAAAGAGCACAGAAAAGTCAAAGTGTGTGTGTGTGTGTGTGTGGTTACATGCACATGTATTAAAGGATTTGCAGACCTGCTGGTTACTTTTAGTTTGTTTTCACAAACCTAGAAATGCTGTGCGCGTGTGCGCGTACGTGTGCGTGTGTGTGTGTGTGCTGATTATAGTGTGTGAGCTATGATAATGCAACATTTCCATGTGTTATCTGTTTAGTATCATAGAATAAACTGAAGTGATTATGTAAACAGAAACAGTGTGTTCATCTCAATGTGACTTTCAGGTGTCTTTCAGGCCGTATACAAACACACGCATATATACAGAAATATACATATACACGCACACACACGACCACTGGGAATATAACGATCTGTTTCTTCAGCCTTAGCAACTAGGTGAACATTTTTTTTATTTTTTTTATTCCTCTCTTTCACGCCCCCTCATTCTGGTCTGTTCGTCCTGCAGAGTGATAACTCTATGACTCTATGCAGTATGTTTTTTATTTTTATTTTCTTCTTTTTTTCTCTTCTCTGAGAGACTTAAAAGGCTTTTTATTTCGGGCACTTGAAGGGCAAATATTGTTTACTGTGCAACAGCTTAAAGACAGGGCTTTCTTCCAACCCCACTATTACCTAAAGACAGGTCTTGAGATATTCAGCACTTTTCCTTAAGCTCCACTACACTAAGAGCTGGTTAAATTCATCAGTGCAAGCTGCGGTTGTTTAAGACGCTGCATCAAAAATATGTATCATGTTTTTATGTAGGTTAACCAGGTTATAGACAGTGACCTGTTGGTGTTGGTGTGATGTGGCTTCCCGTGCAGCGTAGTTACTGTTAGCACACTGCAGATGCCTAATTACTAGGTTTAACCATCATAGTGTGAGACACAGTTTCACTGCCCTGTATGGTGATGTACAGAGATGAGGAGGCGGCAGAACAATCCTGTAATAAATTATAATTCTTTTTCTGTTGCGATTCACGTATCACCACACTGACTCCCATAACTATTTTTACATTAATGATAGAGATGAACCGGTCGATCGGCCAGTTATCAGAATTAAATGGTTTTCGGTTTGATTGGCCGTGAGGAGCAGAGAAGCTTCCGAGTGGCGCAACCGTTACACTATTCATGTGTAACGTTACACTATTTATTAGTTCCTACAATTTTACACTTTTTCATCTTGTATGGTAGGAGAAGTTTGTTTAGAAATAATCATTTTGGCAGACGACCGATATATCTTAAATCTTCATATCAAAATTGATATCAAATCTGGATAGTTATAAAATTGTGATACTTATAGAATCGCTATTTTAATTGAATCGGCTGAAAGTCTACTGTACAGTAGGTATTGTGATAATATTGTATCGGGTGATGACTGGTGATTCCCATCACTCTTGTTATACATGGCCAACTTTAATAGAGCTTTAATAGATTATGCAGTTGAATCAATATTTTGTTGGACACACTTGCTAGAGAGCTTAAGTGCGCAAAATTTTAATTTAGTGGTGTGCAAAAGGTTTTTCACTAGGTAATGATTAGGGCTGTGAATGGTAGGTAGACTGTCAATGCGATTTACCGTTTGTAAAATAATTAATGTAAAAAT
>JAOTRS010000026.1:10491352-10503125 GCA_028565755.1 Dinotopterus cunningtoni
CAGACTCAACAGGGAACCCATCCTCATCTGGGTGAAACAGAGAGCAGGAATTGATCTGCATTCATACTGTGTGTTAGGCAGCAGCCAGTTCAGTATAACAGTTGATGTTAATTGATGTTAATATGGAGTCCAGGTAGTTATTGCAGGCTCAGGTAGGAAATTCCAGTCCTGAACTATCGAGCGACTGCAGCCAAGTCAAGTCCTCCGAGAAACAGCTGTCAACATCAGTCGAGGCCAGAACCGTCTTCATGGTAGGGTGAAACCGTCCCCAGACACCAGAAACATCCCAAACAGACACACGGGGCATCCATGTGACGAGATCTCCAACCAGAAGCGAGGCACCAGGATGAGTCAGACAGGTCCAGAGGGCAGAGGGAGTCTGGATTAATGGCAGCTCAGGAACGACATGTATAGCTTGACAGAAAGAGAGGTGGAGAGAGATAGTGACAGAGCTTCCAGAACAAAACAGTGACGAGACAAAACAAAAAAAAATTAACAACAAATGAAGTAGGGTGTGGAATTCTATTAAATAAGTTAAATAAATATCTGTGAATTTAAGAAATATTGGGGCGGCATGGTGGCGTTAGCGTTGTGGCCTCGCACCTCCAGGATCAGGAGTTCGATTTCAGCCTCGGGTCTGTGTGCATGGAGTTTGCTTGTTCTTACCGTGCTTGACGGGTTTCCTCCAGGTAATCCGGTTTCCTCCCACAGCCCGAAGACATGCAGTTTAAGTTAATTTCCGTTTCCAAATTGCCCACAATGTGTGATTGTGTGTGTGTGCGTGTGGTCGCTACAATGGACTGGCACCCTGTACAGGGAGGGTGTACGCTGCCTAGTGTCCTGGGAGAGGTGACCCTGTATAGGATAAGTGGTGTAAAAAAAGAAAGAAATATTGTCTATGTAAACGTAGCTAGTGATAATGTATTAGAATCAGTGCACTACGATAAACATGCTATTTTCTCGCAGGTTATAGAAAACATATCAATCTTCTAACCAATCAGAGTTGAGACATTAACATGGCTTCAGTCTGTACGAGTTTCTGACTCTTTTGTGTGTGTGTCCGTCCCAGACGAACGGTGGTGTGTCCCATCATCGACGTGATCAGCGACGACACGTTCGAGTACATGGCAGGCTCGGATATGACGTACGGAGGGTTTAACTGGAAGCTGAACTTCCGCTGGTACCCAGTTCCTCAAAGGGAGATGGATCGCAGAAAAGGAGACCGAACTCTACCTGTCAGGTAACACACACACACACCGTGGGATAAAACATGGCTAATTCACAGATAATATTTTCATTAACTATGTCTGGAAAATCTATAATCTATAAATATAAATTAATTTTGCCAAGTGCATTATTACAAATCCAGTACAGTGTGAGAGCGCAAAAGAATACGAATGTAAAATGAGTATATGTTTTGTTCATAAGGTGCCTGCGAATGGGAAGAAATTCAGTAATTAATGATGAGACGCTAATACCTGGTGAATATCTAATATAAAAACCCATCTGGGCCTTATTAATCATCATTTTAAAGCTTTTTCTGATCATTACATTTATCAATAACCTTAATGAATCTTTATATTATTAAAACCTAATGAACTACAAACAGTCTTCTGCAATATACTCTATAATACCTGCTATTTGTATTAATTTATGCACAGAATTTCCATTCCCTGGGTGATTATCAGGATGAGTAAATTCCACTGCAGTGCAAAATTGATCAGTTGGCCCAATGGTTCTCAAATAGACTTTTAAACCCAGGTTCCAGTTTCACGATTTTTACTTTGAATTCGCATGTTGTGATCAGCCATGTGTAGTTGTACTGTATGATGTTGTGGGAGTAAGTTAGTTTTTGGCTTATCCGTGGTCATTTGTGGACTTCTGCGGTCAATTCATAACAAGGGACTATGGGAACCTACATCAGGGCTATAGCAACAGCTACACAAGATGCCAGGTCACATGACAGCGAGACACAGGGTCACATGATGCCAAGGTGTTTTAATACTTTAATATTTTCTCAGTAATTTTTATTGAACCTGTGCAACTGTGTAACCTGTTTACTGAATGTAAAATCAGCATCATTAACAAGTTAATACATAGTGGGATTGGGATGGGTCTCCAGTGTGCAAACAAAAAAAGCTTAAAAAAAAAAACCCCGGCTTTTGTCCATTTTCTATTGGCCGAGGTTTAAACAAGCCAGTTAGCCATTTTTTTCCTCTAATGTCACCTCATATAAGTGTATGCATATAAAATACCACTCATAGCACTTTGTCAGTTATAACAGGTCTCTCTGTAGTGACCATTGTAGTGTGCCATAGAGCTATTCATAAAAAAATATAAATAAATAAATAAATGTTGCTATCCATGGCCTTTCCGTTCCAAATTGTCGGATTTTTAATGCCTTTATTACAGTAAGTGCCAGTGTATCTGGCTTTAGCACTTGGTTGGTCTGTTGTATCAAATGATGTCAGAGCAAGTCAGAATCACGGCAAGTCATGATTTTGAGACAATTTATAGTTAGAAAAATTGTGAAAGTTGGGACCGAGCTTTAGGTTTAACAAACTAAACAATAACTATTGAACATTAAACCTATTGTCAGCAATTACAATTTTGTAGCTTTGACTAGCCACGGTTATTTGTTCAGTTGTTTTTTTTTTTTTTTTAATAGAAAAAACTTTTTTGTAATTTGTTCGATTTGTTTCCGCCCCTGATGCGCAGATACACTACCGTTTAAAAGTGTGGGATCACTTTCAAACTCCATGGTCGTTCCTGATTGTTATTTCTTTCTACACTATAAAGCAATGCTGAGGTGTCCAAAATATGCAATAATCTTATTTAAAGAGTAGATATCGAGATGTGTCTGCTACTTATACTCTGTAAAGCCTTTATAACGGCTCTAATCTGCGGTGTTTGTTAATTGGTGATTTCTGAGACTCTAAATGAACTTTAAAGTGCAGCAGAGGTAAGTTTCAGTCTCACTTTCCTGGGAAGGTCCTCATGTGAGCCAGTTTCATCATTGTGCTTGATGGGTTTAGCAAATGCACTTGATGATACTGTTCTTGCAAGAACTATTCCAGACCAGCTGACCCTTGTGTCTTAAAATAACACCTGACTTTTGTTGTTGTTGTTACATAATTACTTAATGCCGTGTGTTATTTTATAGTTTTGAAATCCACATTATTGTTGTAGAATACAGAAAAACAAAGACATTTGCAAGTAATCCCAAACTTTTGAAGTGTGCATCAAATGAAATAACCACTAAAGTTGTTCACTAAAAGAAATACGTGCACGATTATATGGGTTATATAACGCAGTATGGTAAAGTAGTGCGCTTCAGCATTCTTGAGTCAGCTTTCGGTTTGTAGGAATCTGGAAAGCTAGTTACACAGATGTGTGATTTTATGGTCTGATTACAGCTTTTCCTGTTCACGCACTCTCAGTAATGTAGATCTAAAGGCGCCGCGTTTCGAGCTCTCGGAGTTATCCTTCTGCATTAAGGACTCATTAATGTGCTAATCCACATGATCCTGCCTTTTGTAAGTCGTTTGAATAGACATTATGGTACATTTAATTTCTTAAAACTTATTTCTTCTAGAAGGATCTGAATTTGTCGTTCCAAGTTGTCAGCATTTACAGTACTATATATAGACGCCCTGCAGACTCTCAGAAATAAAGTTACAAGATTGGTACTTTTCCTCGTCGCTGGAGGTGCTATCATGGAGATGTGTCTTTAGTGTGCAGGTTTTACTCGGGAAGGTTTACTGTACGTAATAAGTCCTTAATTAGCTATTATAGAGAAAAGCTTTAAAGGTACATCAGCGCTCTAAGTATGAACCTTTTAAAGCTTTTATGGTACGACAGGGGAACGACATCTTTATTTCTCTGAGTTCTGGATATCTAAACTGAAGGATATCGAGTCTGTCAATCATAAGAGCTGCTTCTGCTAAGAAGTTCAGCTTGTGTCGGAGTGGACAGTTACACATGAGTATAACATTAATGTCGGAGTGGACACATGGGTATAACGTTAATATAAGATTGTCCTGTGCTTAATCCTGGACTTTGATTAACAGTCTGGTCATACCGCATTTCCTTTCAGCCAAGCACTTTATAGTACACAATTGCGTACTTGCCTTTTTTTTTTTTCCTGTCACTGACACGAGGGTGAGTCAAAAATTATGCGCACTCTGGTCATTTCAAAACTTCTGTTGGCTGCATCAGCGCTTTCCGTTCAAGGCTACCGTGCAGGTGTGAACGTGTTACATCGGTAAATTTTTAACTGCGTTACGAGTAAAAATGGATTCTCAAGGAAAAGAGCAGCATGCAGTGATAATTTTTTTTTTTTTTTTTTTTTTTGTGACCTGAGGAAGGTCGCACAAGTGTTGGCCATCAAGAAAGAGCCGGATCCATGGCTGATGACAACGTTCCATCCTCCCTATAATTCTCATCTTGGTCCAGTGGACTTCCACCTGTTCGGTCCCCTGAAAGCAGCCCTACGAGGACGAAGATTCACTTCTGACGATGACCATTAAAATGATCATTCATGGCTCGCAGCTCATGCTAAAACATTTTATTGATGAGGGAATACGAAAACAAAGTATTTTGAAAAGCAATGAGATTATGTCAAAAGAAATTATGTATTCGTTTTTTCTAAAAGTTAATTAAAATAAACTCTACAGCCAGTGTGCGTATAATTTTCGACTCACCCTTGTATATCAGTGCATCTGTTGGATTTTACAGAAGTTTTTTGAGAATAAAATCAGACGTGCTTCTCTAGAACTTTAAATCACGCTTGTTTTATTTTTAAATCTTTTTATTTGCTGTTGTTTTTGGTGAGTGGTCTTTGCTCCTACTTACAGGAGCAAGTCTTCATGAACAACAAAGCAGCTTAACTTTTATAATCGACGCCGTGAGATATAAAAACATGAGCATGGAACGATGAGAACAACAACACACACAGGTCCTCACCAGTGGAAAACAAGCGGTATGAAAGCAGGACGGGGGGCAAACAGGAAAAAGCCGAGCGCCCGAGTAAAGAAGGGCAGAGGGAGTGATATTTACTGAGAGCACAGCATTTCGAAAATTGTTCTTGGATAACAGATGGGAAGTTAAAAGTGCAGAAGATAAGATCACGTTCTCCTGAATTATGTGTTTGTTCCTCTGAGAGAAAAACAGGCTGGGAGAAACATAACGAAGTGCTGCTTCAAAAATAAAAGATGATCCGGGGTTGATTTACATTACAAGTGTGTGTGTGTGTGTGTGTGTGTGTGTGTGTGTGTGTGTGTGTGTGTTTTTTTTGTGCAGGACTCCTACCATGGCAGGTGGATTGTTCTCTATAGACAGAGACTACTTTGCGGAGATCGGCACGTACGACGCAGGCATGGACATCTGGGGAGGAGAGAACCTGGAGATCTCCTTCAGGGTCAGTTTCAGCGCTCAAAATATTAATAGACCAGACGGATTATTTTCAGTTTCAAACATTTCTATGCAGACACAGCATACGAGTCATTATTTACTATTTACCTTATTGGAGGAAGTAGTGCATATGACTGCGAAAGGATTGATTCTAAAGCTTTGATTACTGGAACTACAGTATAATTTTACTACTGTATATACTGTAAGACAGTAGTACATAATAGGATCTTACTTTCTGTTTTACTTTGTTTTTAAAGCAGTAGCTAGCTCGTAATGTTCAAAACAATCCCTGATTTAGGAATGTTCTATAAAAATGCATACTAATTACCATGCGACAAGAATCTCGTACCCCAGAACCAATATGTAAATGAGATTTTCACATGTCCTAATTAGCGATGGCGAGTTCATACCTCAAAGAGACTTCGTAACTGAAAGATGCTGAGAAGCGTCAGAAACTGTCGACGGAGTGAAGACGCGAGTGTATGTTCTTTTTTTATAAGGTATACAGGAACGGAAATCTTTCCAACTATTTAGGCAAGGTGTCGTTTCTCATTATCACCAGTGAAGTGTGTCAGTAAAATATATCATGTTTAATCTTGACAGTGAAAACAGTGAAGGGTTTTTTTTTTTCAGCTGGGAAGTTTAACAGTTCAAATCAAGTCAAGTAGGGTTTTATTGTCATTTTAACCATATACAATGAAACAAAACAACGTTCCTCCAGGACCAAGGTGCTACATGCACCATAAATTAACAGAAAAACTAACTAGCTAACTTGGAGACCTAATTAGCTGGCTAGCTGAGACAAGACAGATTTGCGTTCAACAGAGAACTATCTACGTTTTTATACAAAAAGGACAACATAAAGTGCACGTGCAAATGTGCAAACAAGAGCGACAATGCGACAACATGACATTACAGTACTCTGTGGTAATGAGGTGATGAGTTGAGGTAGTTGGAGGAGAAACAGTAGACAGTAAACGTTTCTTGTAATTAGCAGCAAAGATAAAAATAGTTTGTGCAAAAGAGCATTTACAGGTTAGTGTGTACAATAGTTTTGATAGTGTAGATCAGTTCAAACTAATTGTTGGGTGTACCTGTGGCTAGCCTTTCTAATAAAGTGGTTAGTGAGGTAGGCATCATAATGTCTTAGTGGTTAGCCTTTTTGTCTCGCACCTCTAGGGCTAAGGGGTTTAAAGCTCGCCTCGTGTGAGAGTTGCATGTTCTCCCCGTGCTTGGTGGGCTTTATCCGGGTATTCCAGTTTCATCCCAGGTTGAAAGACAGGCTGTGTAGGCTGATTAGCATTTCCAGATTGGCTGAAGTGTATGATTGAATGTGGCCTGCCTTGTACTCTAAGGTCTTGTTCAGACTGCCAGCTCAAATCTGATTTTTGGCATTTCAGCAAATTGAAATCAGTTTGGAATCAGATTCCTTTCATGTAGTCAGTCTGTTTTTTGAACCACATACAAAGCTGGTTTGCAATCAGATTCAAATCAGATTCCTAAAGATGTGTCTCAGTCTGGGTGGACTTATTTTAAAAGGGATACGGTCCATTATGTCATTGACGCGGATGTTCAAGTCCACATGATCACGTGGTACAGGACACGGATCGATGGTGGAGAAACGAGCAGGAAGACGATGGAATAAGTTTAGATGGAAATGGTGATCGAGTTGTTCTGTACCACGACCAGACAGCATTGTGACCTAAAGGGTAAGATGTGATGTCTCCGTTCTTAACTGTCTTGCTCTTATCTGTCTGTTGTTATAATCACCAGCATTTGATGTCCCACAGCATAGGTGCTGCAGTGTACCCACGCCTCTGGCATTGTTGCCACAGCAACCGGTGCATATACTGTAGGGCGACAGTGTGTCTGATTCTGGCTGCCAGTCTGAACAGAGCCAAATCTGATCTGATCGCTTTCAAGTAACCGCGTTGTCAGTCAGTCCTGAAGATCAGATATGTGAAAAACAGTCTAAACAAGACTGGGATCAGCTGCAGGCCCTTCACGATCCTACACATACAGTAGGTGGTATAGAGAACGGATGAACGTATAGTTAATGAGGTAATGTTTTTGGTAGGGAAAAAAAAACAAACAAACAAAAAAAAAACATAGTTTCCCTACAGTATTTTCATCGCAGTTTGAGAAAACATCTGATTCCGCTGTGAATGTATTCTGACTGACAGCCAAAAAGGCTTTCAAAAAGCCTTTTACTTAAATCGACATAATCTGCCGGTTTTATACTTTGCCAACTCTACTTTAAGAAAACATAAATGCAAAAGTTTTGAACTCCACAGAAAAACATCAGCTTTTTTTTCTGAATAAATAAGTACGCAAATTCTTCTCGTCTGTATTTTACTGCAAACTTAGGTTCTCTTGCATCGAATTTTTAACTCCAGAACTAATAAATGATCAGCATTTATTTCAAACAAGTTAAAATGCTGCTTGCTGAAGTATTCAACCCCAATGTGTCCAGATGAAAATATATTGTTTTAACGAGAATGCAGCTGATTCATAATTGGCCTTGACCTGTAAAATATTAAACAGAGTAAATATTATTTACTGAGCAAAAAAACAACTCAGTCGAACTACCTAAGAGACACTGCGAGTCTGAAGAAACGAAGTAAGATCTGAGGGGCTAAGAAGCATTCTAAGGATTTAAAGTAGTAGAACGGCCATTATTTAATAGATTGTTGATGAAGTACTCCAGTTTCCCACAACAGTCCACATGTTGTAGGCTGATTGGCAATTCCACATTGTGCGTACCGTGTGGCGTCTGCGCTCTGCTATGTGTATAGCAGAGTTCCAGTATACTCCTATACCTTACACTGCGTAAGTGATATGGAAGTGGATGGATGGATGGAGAAATGGGGAGTAAACTTCCATGGACATCCCATGAAGAATTGTTGGATAAGTCTACATTAAATCACAAAGAACTACATAAACAGAAAGGTTAAGTTTTTCTAATAAATCCTGCCTGCTGCGTTATGATTAGAAGTCTTTAAACGACGACTCAAGACGTTTCTGTTTCTTCAGCACTTGGACTAATTCTCCCCACCCCACTCAAAAAAACTATTATAATAATCCCCTTCCCAATTGTGTTTGATTGAAGGCACTTGGTTAGTAACCTAGTAACCCAGTGTAAGTATCTGTCCAATGATGGAAACTTAAAAGCACTTGGATAAGAGCGTCTACCAAATGCCTAAATGTAATTATAGTTACAAGAATCCCACCTCATCTATGATTGGTTAGATGCTTTACTAGGTATAAAATGTGAGCCAGTCAGGGCTCCGTGTTCAGCCTGAGTCCCAGTTGATGGAAGTGAAGAATGATGGCAGGGAGTTGTTCTCAGAGAAGCAACATTTCCCTTCTGGAAACTCTTCCTGTTACTGGATGTTTCCCCCACGTGGGGCGAACGTGCACAGAAATACTACATTAATTCTCTCAAGAGAGAAACGATTGGATCAGGTGTTTACTTGCATGTTCAGTGCCAGCATAAAAATATGTAAGCAAGCAGAGATCTCACTTTCTGCTTGGCCAAAAGTTTGTACAAGCGTGACCGTCACACCCATATATGGTTCTTCCTCTGAACTGATGCCACAATTGTATAGAATTACAAGAGACGCAAACCTGTTTAAGTGACCTCCATGTTGTGCCAAAGAGATGGAGTGGAAGAACCCGAGTGTCCTGCACAGAGCCCTGACCTTAACCCCACTGATCACTGATCCACCCCAGACCTCCTCACCAAACATCAGTGTCTGATCGCACTAACACTCTTGTAGCTAAATGAGCACAAATAAAGACAATTGGAGGTTAAAACAAAGCAAATCTGGGATTATATTTCTTTTATATATGTTTTTTAAAGATGATTGTTATGTTGCGTGCATTAAGGGTTGACATGAGGGAAGAGGAGGCTGTAAGTGTAAGTAGATGAAATGAGACAAATAAAGTTTGATTTCTAAACTAAGATTGGATTGATTTGGGTTGTGATTCTTGGCGATCATTCAGGCAGAAGTAAAATTGCTTCTGCTTTTTTTTTTTTCGTTTCTTTTTTTTTATCGTTCCCTTGGCAAAGCTGATTGCTTTATTCAGGTCACATTAAAGCTGGTGATCCGAGTCTTCACTTTTCTTTTACACTGATGAAAGCTTCTCTCGCTTTCTTTTTCTTTCTCTCGCTCTGTTTTTGTGAGGTTTTTCTAGTTATTAGCAGTTACCCTCACAGAATGTGATAGATGGTGTAAGTGAATCAGGCTGGTTGTGAAAGTTTTCATTTTAGCTTTAAAAACATCCAGTCAGTAAAGCTCTCAAACTGCTCCTAACTAAAATCTGTGTGTGTGTGTTTGTTTCAGATCTGGCAGTGTGGTGGGACGCTGGAGATCGTGACGTGTTCTCACGTGGGACACGTTTTCCGGAAGGCCACGCCCTACACGTTCCCCGGGGGCACGGGCCAGATCATCAACAAGAACAACCGGCGCCTGGCCGAGGTGTGGATGGACGAGTTTAAGAATTTCTTCTACATCATTTCACCTGGTGAGTTTCACACCGTCTCTCTCTCTCAAACCATCCGACTGTCTGTTTCCTCTTGTCTGTCTTTTCTCCTCTCTCTACCTTCTCTCTTCCCTCTGATCTAACTCTTTTTTTCTCTCTCTCTCTCTCTGCCTGTTGACTCTCTTCTTTTCTTCCTCCCTTTCTCTTTCACTCTCTCCCCTCCTGTCTAGCTATCTGTCTCTGTTTACTCTCTTCTGCCTTTTTCTTCCTCGCTCTCTCCCTGCTCTCTTTGTCCTCCTGTCCAACTATCTATCTTTCTGCCTGTCCATTTGTCCATCTCCTTTCTCTCTTCTCCCTTTGGTCCTCAGTTTTTCTCTCACTATCCATCTTTCTGTGTCTGTTTGTGTTTTGTCTGTCTGCGCTATTATCCTTCATCCTCCTCTCTGTCTCCATTTCTTGCTCCGCTATCTATCTATCCGTCCGTCTCTTTCTCCTTCTCTCTCTCTCTCTCTCTCTCTCTCTCTCTCTCAGGGGTATTAGGGTATTTGTATTGTCAGTGCTCAGAGATAGAGCATAATGGATATTAATGTCACTGTCAATATTTCTCATTGCAGCCCGCACTACTCTGAGTGTGTGTGTGTGTGTGTGTGTGTGCATGTGTGTTCCATATATTTGGAAGAGAGCTCAGTTGGTGCTGCTTAGAGGCGATTCGTATTTTCAAATTTGTTGAAATCTTTAAAAATAATGTCTTTAGTACATTTTTTAATAAATGTTCTCTGCTTTCTCTTCATTTCTCCCACTTCTCTCTGTGTGTGTGTGTGTGTGTGTGTGTGTGTGTGTGTGTGTGTGTGTGTGCGCGTAGGAGTGACGAAGGTGGACTACGGGGACGTGTCATCCAGAACCGCCTTGAGACAGAAGCTGCAGTGTAAGCCGTTCTCATGGTACCTGGAGAACATCTATCCTGATTCTCAAATCCCTCGTCACTACTACTCCCTGGGAGAGGTAACGCGCACACACACACACACACACCTTTTAAATACAGTATAAGGCGTGTATCATAATGCATTAATAACTGGGTCCTAGGTGTGTGTAAGTGTGTGTGTATGTGAGGAAGAAATAAGAAGTAAAAGATAGAGCGGAATGTAGGCGGCGGTGTGTCTCTTTTATTATTAGATTATTAGTATTCCACCAGTACTCTCCCCCCCCCCCCCGTCTTTCTGTCCCCTGCGCTCTATCAGTCTGTCTCTATCCTCTCTCTCGCTCTTCTGCCTGTCTCAGCTGTTTGTTTTTATCTCTCCCTTTATCCCTTTTATTTCTCTCTTTCTTTCTTCTTTCTAAAGAAAACGTCTGCATCGCATACGCCTTTTCTCCCTCTTGACCCGACACTCGTTCGTCCTCTGTCTGTCCATCACTCGTATGGTCGTCGTCGGTCCTCGATGTCAGAGCTCGGGGATGTCTCTGAGCTCGAAGTCGTTTCCTTAAACGACAGGAAGTTTAACGTGCAGCTTTTAGGGTGTGATGTCACCGCGAGCAGTGGGCGTGGCCGGGAAAGAGAGAGATAAGGTCATAAGTAGGAGCGGGAGCAGTATGTTCGTTTCATAGAACGCATCATAAAATAGTATTAAAAATAAAATTATTTACGTCTTTAGCATTTATTTACGTCTCTAGCAGAAATGTATTTCGTCGGCATGTGCCAGTTCTTGCATGCAGTGTTTCATTTCCCTACAGTCTGAGAGTAATCACGTCTCTCTGAATCTCACAGATCCGGAACGTGGAGACTAACCAGTGTCTGGACAACATGGCGCGCAAAGAGAACGAAAAAGTCGGCATCTTTAATTGTCATGGCATGGGAGGCAACCAGGTCAGGACACCACCC
>JAOTRS010000026.1:10561227-10572647 GCA_028565755.1 Dinotopterus cunningtoni
CAAATAGCCTACAGTAAAAGTGATGGTACTGCAGGTCCTGCATTGGCCTTTGAAACAATGATAAATAATAACCAGGTAACTTCTCCATAATACATAATACTTTTGCCACCTTATTACTTATGGGTCCTTGGCTGGGTCCTGAGCTCAGATTACTCTCTGTGTGGTGGTAAATGTTTTCCATGATTAGTTGTGGTTTTCATCTGGGTTTTTCTGACTTTTCTCTCACTGTCCAAAAACATGCTGGTTGCTGGACTGGATACTCTACTGCGTCTATTGGTCACTCTGTGTCTGTGTAGGTAGAATGGCTTCATATCCCTGCTGTTCTCTGGATCCATCATAAGCCTGATAAATTGATTGCTGAAGATAGTTGAAATCAATATGTGTTTTTAATTCATTTTAATCTTATCGAGGATAAATTCATTGCTGTTTGGGTGCCTGTTGTCAATAACTGAATCATGTTACACACAGACACAGACACATCGCAGATGTGGAGATGCCCTGAGCAGTGATTATCGGTACAGGCTGCAAAGGGACCTCTCACATGCCTCCTAACCCCTGCCTTCCAATAATTAGCCTGAGTTAATTACAGCCTTACTGCAGGTTAAGCTAGTGAAAAAATCACCCAAGAGATATGGTTATATCTCACACACACCTTCTGAGACTGATTTTATGAGCTCAGTGTCCATGCTCAGAGCAGATTTTGACAAGGGTCAAAAGGACACGGATGACAGTTCAGCCCTTACCCCCCCCCCCCACACACACACACACAATGATATGACTGCACCTACAGTACTATACATCTGCTATCTAACTGATAGCCATAAATCCTTTTTGTAATAAAATAAAACACACTTTTCCTCATAGGCACTATTTAAATGGTCCCATGAGATGAAGGTAACTATTTTCATGGGAACATCCGGCCCTCATTAAGACACACACACAAATGCGCACAGACACAGAAATGGTTTCTGAGAGCAGCAATGCAAGGGCATACTGGAAGTGCCAATTAAGAAATAGCTTACGGTCCTGATGCTCTTAGGGATGAGTTTTTTTTTTTTTCGCTCTCTTTCTCACTCTAGCGCTCCTCCCTGCTTTACGTCATTAACATTTTCTCCTCTTTTTCTTCTTGCTCATTTTTCTGACCCCTTTTCAAGAATAGGATGTTTTCTTCCTCCTTATACAGATGCACACACAACACTGTAACACACTTCTGTAATGACCTCATATCAGTTTAACTGTTGTTTTTTAATAACGCTGTTCCACTGTAGGAAATTATCTATTATCCAATTGCCAGTTACAGTCACGAATCAGGCAACATGGGAGCACCCCCTCTCTCTTCCAGCACCCTATTAATTATGTATCACTAGCATAAATTTCTGAAATATAGTTAGACATACAGTATGCACATCTTTAACCTTAAATGTCTACAAATAACACATGCAATGGCCATTTAATCAGGTATACTTACAGTATATCACTGGGTACGGTTTGTGTGTCTCACTCTACTGTGTTCATCAGTGGATATTTTATTGTGTCTAATGAAGTGATTTCTTCATTTGATTGAAAAAAAAATCACTGATTTCCTGATTTGCTTGATTTCCCCTTACTAACACCATAAACACTCAGGTTTGAGATATAATTCGGCACTAAAGCACGTTTACAGAGTGAAACTTGATGTGTGTCTGAACAATATGTATCCAACTTTATACAAAATTTGGGGTAAAATAACATGCCTCAAGATAGGGCTGGGCAATTAATGAAAAGGTAATTGAAACTGATATCCAGGACCTCTGATCAATGTAATTTTGCCCATCTTCACTTGTCTTGTCACTCATTCACTCATCGTCATCTATACCATTTTAGGGTCCCGGGGGCTGGAGCCTATTCCAGGAGGCTTAGGGCACGAAGCGGGGTACACAACTACAACAACCGTGAGTATAGTCATATGACTCTGCCTCATCCAGTCCGAGACATGAAACGAACATGCAGGAGAACTCTTTCATTAGAAAAAAAAAGTCCAATCTTTAATAGTTGGGTCCAAACTTCATAAAAGCTGACATGCGCATACAAGTAAGTTTAACCCTGTATACAGGATAAATCAGTAAAAGATGAATAAGTGAGTTCTGTCATACAATTTATAATCAAGAAGACTAGAGATGGTGAAGTTCCTGTCTCTACCATTACAGTATTTATTGTAAATATGGTGAAATATACAGTAGAACTTTCTCAGGGATAGCTTTTTTTAACTTTCAATTTTCTAAAAATTCCTAGTTGGTGAATGTGATGCAGAAGTGTACACTCATTTCCCCCACTCATTCTATATGCTTCTTATTCTATACAGGGTCGCGGATGGTCTGGGGCCGATCCCAGGGGACTCAGGGCACTAGGTGGGGTACTAGTCACCACCAGGCACAAGCATGCACACAGTTACAGAATTTGGGCAATTTGGAACCGTCAAATAACCTAATCTGCATGTCTTCATGATTTGGGAGGAAACTCACCAAGCACGAAGAGAACATGCAAACTCCATGCATACAGATCCAAAGAAGGAATTAAACCCCTTTAATCTGGATGTACAAGGCCATGGTGCTAACCACTATGCCACTGTGCGGCCTGTAGTGTATACCCCTTTACGTTATGCACAAGTATGAAGGTAGACAACAAAGACATCTTGATGTGTTGCAGTAGCTCTAAGATGCCACTGTTCTGCTGTCCTGAAAAAGGGTCCAGTAAAATTTAGTCAGCAGTAGTCCTGCTGTAGGTGGGAAGGTGGTGTAATGGTTAGCACTGTCACCTTGCACCTCCAGGGTCCGGGTTCGATTCCCATCTCTGCGTGCATGAAGTTTGCATGTTCTCCCCATGCTTGTTAGGTTTCCTCCAGGTCCTCTGGTTTCCTCCCACAGTCTAAAGACATGCAGATTAGGCTAATTGCCGTTCCCAAAATTGCCCATAGTGTGTAAATGAGCATGTAAGGGTGTGTACAGTATTTGTGCATGCCCTGCGGTAGATTGCCACCCTTCCAGTGTGTACCCTGCCTTGTGCACTAAGTCTCCTGGAATAGGCTCCAGAACCCTGCGACCCTGAAGAAATGAGTGAGTAAGTGAGTGAGTAGTCCTGCTGTGGTTGTTTGGTGGTCTTGCAGTGGTCCTCTGCTGGTCCCCATCCTCTCCTTTTATAAGGTGGACATATTGTCCCCAAAACCAAGATGGGTTTCTGTGAGACAGCATCAAACACCATGTTTTCTAACTTACAAGCACTTGCATGTTGTGCAGAACAACTGTTTAATTGCTTATGTAAAAAATAAATCAACGCTCTGTATCATCTTTGTAACAGCTGCCTCCGTGCAGTTGCCGCCTTCACAGTTTTACCCTCTAGCCTCTTAATTAAATCCCTGGAATGAACATTTCTTTTTTCCCCCCTTTCTAGTCTCAATAACGCACAAAAAACACACAAGTATGGGTTGTCTTAGTAAGGCTGTTGTATATTTAAGCATGTGCTGGGTTCTGAATGAACGCTTGGCCCGCGTGCCCTCTCTCTTGGCCGTCTCTGTAATTCCCGCACTTCCATTAACCGCTGTATTGATAACAGTCATTAGCATATTTATGGTCGTAGCAGGGCTGTTATTGTTTGTGCCGGTTATTAATCTTCCTTCCGAGCAACTGATCTGACAGCTCAATCTATTCTGCCATCGCGCCGCACACTCACACGCTCGCGCCACACTGTGCTTTTGTCTAGAGGCAAATAGGTGGAGTGTGTTCGTGGAGGGGACGAGCGAAGAGGGAGGAAAGGCGTGTGATTGACGTGACCCCTACTCAGGTGAGAAGCTTCCTTCCAGCTGGGCCATGGGCATTTCTGACTCCCTGCCAGCCACTGCCAGCCACTGCCAGTCTTGTGTGATTGTTCTAACTGATTACACTCCCCTGAGATGGATGCACAAACGCACAGGCTATTTATTTGACATAAAAGTATCAAACACAAACGCATATCTGAGCCAGATGTTTGCTTCTGGCTGAGCATACCATCTAGATGCACAGCATGATGGTAGTAAGACATGTGCATATTGGTTGGTTTGTGTGTGCGGATGGTAGTGGATGGATATTTGGGGTGCCTCTATGTGTGTGTGTGTGAAGGTGTGTATCAGACTAAATGGGGCTCTCTGGAGAGCAGTGAATACAGAGTGTCACTCGCACCGTCTGATTGACAGCTTGTTGATTAGGGGTCGGCTGAGGGCTGGAAATGAGCCAGTATCACCAGAGGCAATCAGCAACTCCCACGGCTCATCCTCTCTCTCTTTTCTCTCTCCTGCTCTCACACACAAAAACACACACCAAGAACCCTGGAGGCAACAAGAGCTGGTCATCTGAGACTAAAATGTGCTTGAATGAAAGAAAAAAAAGAAAAAGAGCAAGAGTAGGATCATCTTAAAATGTCTTGGCCAAAGTGCAGATTCACTACAAAAACATGAACACACTCTTACACACATGTACAATATGTACAGCAATGCTCCCAGGACAAACGTATACACTAAGCTGCCTTGATGTACACTTTTAGTCCCTTTGCACCAAACCCTTGTATGAGCAAGGTGTACTTGTTTAGGTGCAGTAAAACCTCTTTGACTGCAAAGAAGAATTTTACTGATTTTTTTTTTTTTTTACCATCTCCAAAGATAAATATCTGCCTTTATTGAGCCTATCATTCCAGACATAACACAGCACCAGTGATATATTAGTGATTGCTTTAATAAAGCGGCACGGCGAGATTGTTTTATGCTACAAATGTAAATCAAACTCACGGCACACAGTACATCAATTACCCCGGCTAGAAATATGCTAATAGCGGAGAATATTTTATGGAAGCAGTAAAAATTTGCAATCGTATACTATGTAAGAAATAACTAAAAGGCAGGTCATGAATACAAATAGTTTGAGACTTGTCTTCTACATGCTGCAGGGATGAGCTATCACTCTGCACGTATGTTTGGTGGTGTGTGTGTGTATGTGAGAATATTTTAACTTACAGCTATAGCTTCACTAAGGAAAATGTTTTATATTGTATACTGTAGGCTGCAATACAGTATTTTGTTTTTACTGCCAGTAAAGAATTAAAGGACAAAACAAAATAAGCTGTCTTATTAAGGTGTTTCCACTGTACTGTAATGATTACACTGACCCACTGATCATAACTGGCAATGATGGTCTTGATCACTTGAAGAACATTTGCACTTCCCAGTAAATGTGCACATTCCACTATTATTTTAACCCATTTTCCTTAAGTCTGTAACCGCAATAAGGAACTCATTTAGATAATTTCCGCAATCCATAATTAATTGATTGATAGTGAAACCAACATAAAATTTATAGATAGAATTTAAAGAATATAAAGACATAATTTGTAATCACAGTCAGCTTTTACCCTAGACATATTAAATATATTATAAATCTTTCCCAGAATTCACACTGCATTTAACATTTTAGTGGCCAACCAAGTGGCCAAGGGTAACTCATGCTGAGGCTACCACCACCGTGCTTCACTATGGGGATGGCGCTCTCAGAATGAGCACTGTTGGGTTTGTCAAAATACACGCTTTGTGTCAAGGCAAGAAAGTTAAAATTTTGTCCGAATAATCTTTGTCCAGAGAACCCATTTTATGAGTCCCAAAATGCCTGCTATCAAAGTCCTAGTTGGATGTCCTAGAGTGTGGTAGCTTCTTGCACTTGAGCTGTGGATCTCGATGACATTTTCAGAGTTACTCCTCTAATACTAATACACTTTTCATCCACAGGTTTTATAATACAGTATATATTTTATAACTTTCTTGCCTTGACACAAAGCACGTATTTTGACAAACCCAACAGTGCTCATCCTGGAGCGCTAACCCCAAAGTAAAGCATGGTGGTGGTAGCCTCAGTAGGAGTTACTCTTGTCCACTTGGGTAGATACTAAAATATTAAATGCAGTGTGAATTCTGAGAAAAACTACTAATATATCTAGTACGTCCAGGGTAAAAGGTGACTGTGGTTACAAATTATATCTTTATTTAAATTTTATGTTGTTTTCACTATCAGTCTGCTTAATGCCTAAATGTAAATTTTATAATTCCGGTTAAGTTCAATTCGATTTTATACACTATATGGCCAAAGGTTTTTGGACACCTGACCATCACCTCCATATGAACATCTTTCATGTTGCTTCAAAGTTAGAAACATACAAGTGTATGTAATATAACTTTTTCCTTTCAATGGAACTAAAAGGCCCAAGCATATTCCATATTCCAGCAACCCTTCTGAGCACATTTGAGATGATTTGGAGCGCTCACTAAATCCCAGACCTCCTGATGCTACATCTAATCTCAATAATGCTCTTGTGACTTACTAGACAAATCTCACAACCATACTCTAATATCCAATAAAAAGCCTTCCCAGAGGAGCTGAGATTATTGTGACAGCCAATAGCAGCTGATTCTGAAACTACAAACATTTGTCTATAAACAGTACTGTGTGCTGTAACACTAAAATGTGTAAAAGCTTATGGTGGTGAAAACTGGGACTGTATATTAAGATATTGTTTTTAGATTCTTTAATGTAATAGATTTGTAGTTACTGATTATTTTTCCCTCTCTGACAGTAACTTACAGACATAATGAGCTTGTTCTAATATACTATCTACAGCTATCTCACTCGGATGGAACTTCTTTTAGAAGGAGTCTCCAGTATCAGCCTTGTTACAGTCCCAGGCAAATCTACAAGTTTTCCAGCACAAGAAAGACTACAAGATCAAACATTCATTGTTTATGTTTCTGTATCACCAAATAAAATAATACAATTTTACAATACAATAATGCAAAAAAAAAAAAAAAAATACAGTAATAGGAAATCAACTTTTATACTCATTTCAGAGCAGGATATGGTTATTTATCTGGACAAATCTTTTTAAATCACTGTAATGTGATGATGCAATAACTTTCATTTCATTCAGGTTTCATTTTATTGCAGCATCGTCCTGACAAGCAACCCGTCCTCCACTCCAAGCCTGTAAAAACAATGATCCTTGGTTGTTCTGCCCATCAGTCAAATGGCCTCCTCTGGTCAAGGTAAGCAGGTTGTGGCCACACTGTGTAAAAGAACTTATCACACTGTCTGTTGACACTTATCATTTTTCACATTCATATCAAAGTTTTGCAGCCAAAGAGCCGGTAATTCTATGAGAAAGAAATAAGATCAATGATCTGTAACCTCTGCATTGTCTAAAGGTTATTGTGTACCATGCCCTTGTGATTTATGCCACCTGCTAGCCTCATAAGCGCTTTCTAATAATGCATGATTACGACCCAATCAACACCCAGATAAGCACAAGACCTTAATAGGTCGGGTGTTAATGAGACGCAAGAAATTGTGCTCTGAAACTGCCAACAAAACAGATGCACATGCCTGAGTGGTGATATAAAAAATCCCTTGCTATAAAGAAATTAAAGATGGTGCTGTAATAAAGTATTTCTGTGAAATATGAACTTGTGCCTCATGCTTTTTATCTAAACAGAACCCACATTTTGGTACTTTGCAGCCCCATACATACTGTAGGTTTCTTTTGGGATGTAAAAAACACTTATTTTTCTTCTTGCCTGCTTCACGTCTGAAATGCTGGCCTCCCAGGAACTCCTTTAATGTACAGTACTCTGCAGCTAAGTATCATCACCATACTGTGCTTAACGTCTTCTGTAAATGTCAGTTGTTTTTACAGCTTCATTCACAAATTCATTCAAAAGAAATTTCATCATCAGGTCCTGGTTCGACTTGATCGCCCCTCGTATTAATACCACTTCAAAAGTTTTTTCTTGAAGGCCAAATGATATAAATATAGATGGTCTGTACATTTGTGCGAAAAAATATGCCTTGCTACTAATTCGTTTCTGATGGGAAAGTGTTAGGACCAGGATTCAGGGAGGAAGAGAAGGCAGAGCAGAGGAAGAGCAACACAAGAATAACCAAGAAAAGAAAAAAAAATAAAACTCCCACAGATCCGGTGCAATGCCCCTGCCTCACTCAATTTGCAGTGAATCAATATTCTTTACACGCAACTTGTACTATGCTACTAAGTTACAGTTGCATTTAGAAGTTGACATACACTCATAATGAACAGGAATGTCATGGTAAGTTGACTTGCAATTGGCTTTGATCTATTTTCCAATGGCGGAATGAATGTACAATAAACTCTCAGGGAGTTTGTCTGCGTCACTGTCGCCTTTGCATATGAATAAATATATGTATTTTTTCTATTAAGCCGCTTTGCAACAATGACCATTATATAAATTAAAGTGAATTGAAAGTTGTCACTGACAGCCCAATATCGCCATGCTTATTATATAAACTTCTGACTGCGACTCTACTGTATACAGCATTCATGCATAGTCATCACTGGTGCTATTGGTTGCCAGGAAAAAAATGCTGCAACTTTGCTTGCATTCATAGACCTATTTATCTTGTTGTTCCGTCTTGCATTTTGTGTCAATGGTTTATTGTTGATTGTTGAGCTGTACCGAACCAAATTACCACCAAGACCACTGTGGGGAAATACAGATTGGATACAGATGGATGTAGATGTGAAGTATTAGTAGATAATATTATGCTACTCCAAAAATAACACCATGTACTACTGTAAGTCAGTGTGTGTGGGTGTGGTAAATGACAGAAATGCAGCAGAACCTCACAGCTCCAGGTTTCAAGCCTGATGTTAGGAATTCTGTCTGTGCATAGTTCCACATGTTATCCTTGCAGGTTTCTTATTGGTTCTCTGGTTTCCTCCAACTGTTCGAAAAAAAAAGAAGGCTACACAACATTGGCTCTAGGTGTGTATGAGTGTGTTAACATGGACTGGAGTTCCCTCCAGTGTGTATTCTCACCTCAGTGTCAGCGTTTCTGGTATTGAAGTCTGATTCTGCCATAGACTGATAAGGATAAAAATAGTTATAGTAGATAAATGAACAAATTAATAAATGGCAGAATGCAGTTAATCAAAAACAGACAGTGTCACTGCAATAGTGACGTTACACTTCCAATAAGTATCAAAGACAAAATTGTACACCAACTAGTTTAATCATTATTCTTTAAAGCATTGACAAGGAAGTAAACAGTCAATATCAATCCCGAACCCGTATGTGAAAGTGTTCCAGTGTTAGAAACTTTCCATCTAATGGGAAGTCTAAATCTTTGCTTCAAAGCAAAATAAACATCTAAACATCTCTTGTAAATATAATTGCAGCAACTCTAGGAAACTTGAAAGTTTGTATGAAGATCGACTTCTGCCCCTAAAACATTTTAATTGGTCAGTGGATAAAAAGACATCCATCAAAAACTAAGTCATTAAACTCTCAGTCAGCTCGGCAGCTCAATTCCCTGCATGTTCACGACCCTAGAGAGTACATTCTTTTACCACCAGGTCAGTGGAATGACAGGAGTGTTCAGGGTCAAAGGCTCAGCTGATCAAACTGAGAACATACTGGTAAAGCTGATCAGTGAAAGCCTTCAGAGAGAAGCGCCCTAGCACCCTTTCCCTTCCTGCCTTCCCTACGCGCTGCTTAAGCTCTGGCTCAACCACAAACCGCTGCATTGCTTCAGCGAAGCTCTCGGCTGTAGGCTGGCACAAGAAGCCCGTCTCTCCATCCGCCACAGACTCCAGAGGTCCTCCAGAAGCTACAGCAATCACGGGGCATTGCATGTACATGGCCTCCACGGGTACGATTCCAAAGTGCTCACCACTGGGCGTGTAAAGGACACAAGTGCTTTTGCTTAGCAGTGCCACCTTCTGGTGATCAGAGAAAGAGCGCAGAAAGGTGATGTGTTCCTCCAGGCTAAGAGAGGAGGCTAGAGAGCGTAGTTCGGCATAGTGCTGAACATTCTCGGCCACGCGGTCGTCGTAGCCACCTGCCATGACCAGGTGGACCTGTTCCCACTGCCGAGTCGAAATTTGCTCCTTCAGAACAGCCAGTGCTTGCAACGCTAACGGCAGGTTCTTCTTTCTCTCGTAGCGATTTATTGAGAGAAAAATAAAGCGCCGGTGCTCAGGGATCAACCCGTCAAGGTCTTTTACGTTCTGATCGAAGGAGGACGTGTTCAGAGAGGGGTAAAGGACATCTGTTTGGATCGCAGACAGGTTAGGGAAGGTCTGTTTGAAGATGTCGGCAGTGAATTTGCTGTTGACTACGATGAGGTCGGCCATGCCGGTTGTGAACTCCTCCAGGCGGTCTATGGGCGCGCGGTAGAGACGCTTGAGCAGAGAACGCCTCTCGGTTAGCAACTGGTCGGGGAAATGGCAGTAGAAGAGAACTTTCTTCCTGTGGCGTGTCAGACGCAAGACAGGAATACATGCAGACACCTAAGAGAGAGGTTTAACAAAGAGTTTAATAAGCAACTTGTTGTAACAGCACAAGAGAGCATAAGGATAAATCTTATGTTTGGTGATGATTTGCGACATGCAAACTTATTTAATTTTCCAAAAGTGACTCAAAAGTGATTTTGCCACTAGATCTGGGAGAGCTTTTTTTTTTTTTTTTTTTTTTTTTACATTTAGTAGGGTGGATTTTTCAGTTGCTGGAGTGCAACACAGAGGCAAAGACAAAGAGAATGAATGTTTACCTGGTCACAGAAAATCACATCATATTCCACTCCGCTCAGAAACACCAGGTAGAAAGCTACATAAATCATACGCAGGTAGGCACAGATGGCGTGGAAGTACCCACACACGCTGGTGGGCAACCAGTCGCCGACACACACCACGGGCAGGTCAGGCGACAGCGTTTCTGAGAAGCAGTGCTGTGGATCGTAATGCGCCGTCCAGATCTGGACACTGCATCCACGCGAACGCAGGGCCACAGCTGCATCCACCACCAGCCGCTCTGCGCCTCCTATTCCCAAATCAGGGTGCAAAAAGACCACTCGGACCATGCTGCTGCAACACAACATAAATCAAAAGATTTTAAACCCATGTATCAGGACTATTTATGTACAGTATGATCTAAAGAGCATGCCAGGCAAGGAAAGGGTCTGCTCAAAAGGTTTAGGCTTTTTGTACAGCAGCATTGTATTTTGAAACTGTGAGTTCAGTGTTTGCTGCCTCCAACACTCATTTGGATTTCTTTTTAACATGATGATAAATGTCACATAAAAATGGTGAGTGAGAAAACAAGCTTTCAGCGAGGTTTTCTTTGTTTTTTTTAGGAGCTAACAGGATAATATTACAGTGATTCCTTATAGTTAATTAATTTTCCTATTGAACTATATTTGTCTTATATAACAGCATAAAGATATTTAATTAAGCTTTTTTCAAATAAACATGGCCAACTCTGCAAATTTGTCACTAAATCATCAACTTCTCAACAACCAATCACTGATCACCACTGTTCCCCAACAACCAATCACTGATCACCA
>JAOTRS010000026.1:10593219-10607508 GCA_028565755.1 Dinotopterus cunningtoni
CTAACTGTGTAAAAGTTTGCATCAAGATAGCATAAAGATGTAGCCAGGTCTAAAGCACCTTCAGCATTTTAAGCACACACACACACAAAGAAAAAAACAATCACATCTCTGACATAACACTTCCACCTCACTCTTTAAATGACCTTTTAAAAAAAAAAAAAAAAAAAAAATCTTTCAGATGCACAAATTGTTTTAGTTTTATTGAAATTAGATTTAACAATTTTTTTTATGCAAAAAATCATGCTTTTTTTTTTGGGTTGTCAAAACATTTACAAAATTACTGTAGGTATCCGTTTGTTTTTTGAAAGTTGTCTTACTTTGATAAAAACGATGTTGCAACAACTTTTAACTCCATGATGTTGTGGTACAGTACCTTTTTGAACAAATGACCTCAATACACTGTGGCGAATACGACTTCAAAAAACATCTATTAATATTATTTTATTTTATTTTACAACTGAAATACATTCATAGTGCCGATGATAGTTTTTAAGCCATTTTTCTGACCAAGACTCGTACCTGGATCGCGGTAGTGAGAGCGCTAAATGCTAGCCGCTGGTTCACTGGGGAATTAGTACTAAGCCTGGTAAATGTATACATATTGCTTTGTCAAACTTCAACTAAGAAAAAATACTAGATAGCTGTAATTTTTCCAAATCATTGCCTAGGGAAGCATCTGAAGAAAAAAAAAGCATAGGCAATATGAGCAAGTCAGGGATGTACAGGTACTGCCAGGTACCTGCCGCTTAACGTTTTGCAGGTTGTGTGTTGATAATGTTGATATTCTGTTGTTTTGAGGTTGTGTATTGCTTCTCAATATTATTTCTGGGTCGTGCGTTCAAAGTTATCTGGAAAATTCGAATTTTCAAAAACAACCTTGTCCTGTCTTCATAGAACGTTTGGGTTCATGCTAGTAATGAAATTATGAAACGTGTATCTAACAGTGTGGGTTAAACTTTATAATTATATCTTTTCTAATCAGGGATAGGACAAAAAACATGAATTAAACTCATACTTGATACTCATTTTGATAGCTTACGTTAAAAAAAGAATTTAATGAAGGAAATATTACTTAGGAAATACTATTGTGTCCTATTCACACTCAGAAACCAAACATTCACAGCTCGAGTGCGGGGCATCGTGTTATCTGGACCCCTTGTTACACTTTTTGTAGTTCCCATTTTTGGGCACTTGGAGCATTAGTAGCGTACCTTTACTGCGGTAAATAGGGCAGTGCGCACACGAGCATGCAACACACCAACAACCGCTCAACACAAACATGACAAATATGACCTTTATATTTACACAAGGCTTAAAAGGTTAAAAACTCTAAAGGGTGTGTGCTGCGTCTCTTTGAAGAAACCCTTACAGTGTTTCCCTTACATAAATGTTCGCTAGTAGAACTTTATTATGAATCCCTTCAAATAAATATTATGTTTCTAAGAGTGTGTCAAACCTCTTAGAAAAAGAATTTAGAAAAAAAAAATTCTTTTTAAAAAAAAAATTGTCTTGATGGGAATTTTTCGAATTATTATAATCAGTTTATTTCAGCTTTCCTCCATATACCAAACTTGAAGAAAATTATAATCATTAAATAAAAAAAAAAAAAAACAACATATTAACACATTTATTGTTCTGTTGTCTGTCCTTCTGTGTACTTTGATTGGACGACATTTGCTTTGTCTATCTAGCCTCTAAAAGCATTTTCGGGAAAAATGAGGATATTAGAATAAATAATCCACCTCATTCGAGTTCATTGCACCCATGACTGTACTTCACATGCATCACCTCAGTCAGCGTCGATGACGTGTTACGGATGTGTCAGGAAAGCAGGCTGAAAATTATTTGCCCAATGCACCACTTTCCAGTTTACTTATCTATACATCATTTCTGTTAAGCATTCATCAAAGTCACTGCTAATTCTGTAAACAAGTGAATCTGCATCTGTTAGAACAATAAATTTTACCTTGTGCATTGCATGGGCGTTTCACATAAGCTATGACCATATGACCCCCAGAGGCCATAATTTTAAGACGCTTATGATGTTATAGCCAGTAGAGATGCAAAACTGGAAAGCTCATTTTCTGAAGACCCCATCAACGGCTATGGTGGAGTTTCAGCTAGGGGAGCTAAACTGGAATATTGGTCCACTGGACATTACCTGACATGTAAACACCTGACATGACCATCACTGCATGAATCCACAGTCTGGAACTGAAAGAAATCAGCCTCATTTCTTTATACTATTACTATACCTTACGACCACTGGTGGTGCTGTTGCCTTTGGTTCGAAGTCCAAAATAATGAACCGATCAAATACGGATGGCACAGTTGAGTCTGCATTTACAGTACTGTGCAAAAGTCTTTTTTATGCAGAAATGTTTCTTCTTTATAAAAAAAAAAGAAAAAGAAAACGGTAATTAATGAAGCAAAGTCAATAACTGGTGTGACGTGCCTTTGTTTAAAATATAATCTCAGGTACAATTTGTGCAGTTTTACTGAACATCCTGCAGAACCAGCCACAGTCCTTCTGAGGCCTTTGTCGCACTTGCTTCTTTTTTCATGCATACAAAACCCTGCAGCTTTCTTTTTTTTGTCTGAAAAGAATACTAATGTTTGGAGATCACATGTAATTTTTTTTTTTTTTATGAAAGTCATAAAATAAACATATATAACAAAATTAGTACAGAAAAAAACATGTTTTTATATTTAAAAGACAAGGTTAGGTCTATATTATAGCCTATGAATTTTTTTCACAATTAGACTAAATGGCCTTCTGGTCAGAATTTCTTACACAATTATTTTTAAAATCGTTGCCTGTTATACCTTTAAAACAACATGTACAATCAAAAACCTAACCCATGCTTACAGTGCATAATGGGAAAACAGAATAAACTTGTTAAGAAGGTTTTTCTGGTTAGAATTCCGGTGGTCTTGACTTGAATTGTAGAGTGATCGGGACAGCAGGTTCATATCGTTAGACCCAAACAGGAAGAAGGGGTGGTGTCTTGGTGGTGAACTGCTCCTTTAGCACCTCTAAAAGCCGAACTTTTCTACAAAGCAAGTCTGCATCATATATTTCCTTCTGCACATTATCACACCATGTGCTTATTGAAATAATTCCAGTTGTTTCAGTTAAGTTGGTTAAGTTTCCCTTAAGTCATGTACGTAAAGGATGTGTAAAAAGGGCAAAAAGTTAGTAGGCGGACGGTAGACCATAGTCAGAGGAAGATCAAGGACATCATGTCCCTTGACAAAGATATTTGTTCACACATTTGTTCTCACTTGGGCTAAATAACATTCTGGTCATGATGCATCCTGATATGCAAAGTGAAACACCCCACACAAACACACACACACACAAACTGCTCCCACTCTTGTCTGTCTAGAATCTGTTGCTACGAATGTCATGAAAACAAAACACTAATGAGTTAAACCGAAAATTTAATTATATCTGCTGAAAAATAAAAGTTGATGAACAGCTTCTGATTCTTTAAGTAGAAAAGTATGCTTAAATTGTTTCAAGTGTTATAAATACAAGGTTCACACACACACACACACACACAAACACAAAGCCTAAAATCACACCAAAGAAGCAATAAACATGGGGCTGTCTAGCATAACTAGCATGCTAACTGCTAGCTGTACAATACAAACTCTGGTAATAATATGTCTCGCTTTAAAGTAACATCTATAAACATTTAGATTTGTCCTTAAGCGTGTCTGATGCTGATGTTTATAGATTTTGATCCAAGTCAAGTAAGTGAAGCTGTCACACCTTATCTGAATTGAGGCTAGCATCGGCTAAACTAGCATCAATTCTGCTTTCCTTCATTTGGGTTTTAGTGCAGGGAAAGCACAAAATAACAGCATGGTGAAACCACAGTTTGACACCTGTGACCTAAATCACAATGTAAATGTGTATGTGTGTGAGAGTGTGTGTGTGTGTGTAGACATGGTGTACTTTCTTTTTTAAAGGCACCCTTTTTGCACCTTATAGAAGACAATAAAAGTGTTAAAACATGTAAAGACTTGAAGTTAACATTGTCTTTGTTATCAAATGCTTTATTTTCTGCATCCATGGCCCAGTTCTATGTGTGTGTGCTTGTGTGTGTGTGTGCTTATGTGTGTATACACTCATAAGGTACGGCTCAGTGAGTTTTTTTCCAAGCAGTATTGGAATCCCCGCTCTCCTCAGGGATCCAGGATGAGCAACTGGTGTGGAATGGCGGAAGAAGTGTGTGTATACTGTGTGTGTGTGTGTGTGTGTGTGTGTTTGTATGTGTGTGTGGGCTCATGCCAACAGAGAGTGCCTGGTTTAAATGGATCATATGGTTGATAAAGCATGGAATAGAGCGCTAGCCGTCATCGATCCAACACTCAGGCCGGTACTTCTGCACTCCTTCTGCACACACACACACACACACACACACACACACACACAGGCATACAAACACATCATTGTACTATCCTTGTAAGGACCTTCCATTTAGTTGTTCTTCAAGAGCCATTTCATATCACATAATCTATGTAAGGTACAAACAAATTCTCAATGTATTATTATGAAAGTACAAGGAACCAATATCATTATCATAAACTATTATTTCTATGATTCCCTTTTTTCTTATGGATATTTTTTTTTATTATTATTTACCAAAAGGAATACAGTATGCATACTATTGCAGTGGCATTCAGGTTTAAGTCACAGAAACAAAATCTAACACCAATAACATCAGGTCTTGGGATAGATTTTCCTGCCGTGCAACTCTGACAAGGATAAAGCCACTTTTGACAGCAAGTGGAAAATTTTGCAAAGTATTTTAATTAAAACTGCTATTAAATGCTCAGGTTGTGTGAGTGTGTATATGTGTGTGCCTTGCGATTGACTGTTCAGGTGTACTCCACCTTGTGCCCTAAGTCTCCTGGGATAGGCTCCAGACAACTCTGCGACCCTGTATACAGGATAAAGTGGTCTAGACGATGGGTGAGTGAGTAAGTGAGTAAATGCTCAGATTATTATAATGAAACATGCAAATGAAACAGGTTAGATGTAATACTTTACTACTACTTGGGTCCTCAAATTCAGTGTTTCTCTGAAACCTCCACAGCGGGGCCTGAAAGTCTATATCAGCAAAAGCTCTAAACGACAACGTCCGACTTCACAGCATTTTTGTATTAGCTTTTAGATAAGAAAAGATAAGATATCTTTATTGTCATTATACTGGGTACAATGACATTATGCATGAGGTTTCTCTTGTCAAGATCAGAAAAAGATGAAAATATATACTATTAATATATCTGAAGTACTGGGGATGTGGCAATAAGTCCCAGCCGAGATTCTTTAATGTGCAAGTGTTGTTTGTGAGTGATTGTGTGTACGGTTTCCACAGACAGCGTCTCTTCCGTAAATTTGCAACAAGTTATTCGTCGCTTTTTCAATTCCCACTCGCTAAATTGTCATCGGAACGACTGCAGTGGGCTCTGAGCCTCCTCATCATTCACAGATGTACGGGCTTTTCTTCTTCTTCTTTTTTTTTTTTTAAATGTCAGGACTTTTTAAAAAATTTTACCTGTCTAAAAGTCTCATCACCATCCTGAGCTTAAGGTTTTCTGTAAATACCAATCAGTTTTGATGCCTTCATTCATGAGAAATTTCTCGGAAACACCTATTATATATGTTCTGTATATGTATGTTAAGTCTGGGTTCTTATTTACTGACTTTAGATGACCACAAAGAAAGTTAGAAGTACTGTTCTATTGGATCTCCTATTGTCCGTAGTTTTAAAACCATCTTTGGTCTTAAATTAAAAGAAAAAAAAAGTTTCATATAAAGAAAAATGCCTATGGATCCAGACTTTTGATGAGCCAGTCTGCATATTGTATGTTAAGTTCTATATAAACTGGTTTCAAAAATTCAGAAACACCATGTTTAATATAAAAACATGAAAAGTAGTAGTTCAGCAGTCCAGAGGAATTATAACAGTGAGTGAACAGCCAGCACTTTGAGGCCAGAGTGAGTTGGAGAGGTGAGGATATGGTATCACCAGCTTTTACTTTGAGTGCTGGCAAGCTGTCAAAGTGCACTTGGCACGGCACAGGCTCTGGCTGAGAGGGTAAAATAAGCTCTCACAAGCCCCTTCCACCCGCCTTTCTCTATCTCTCTCTCTCCTTCTCTCTCTCCTGGCCTCTCTCTCCCTCTCTCTCTCTCTATCCCCCTGTTCAGGAATAGCCTCTAGCAGTGCGCTGAGAAGGCAGGAGCGCCAGCTCTGATGATGCCCCGCATGTGACTGCTGCTGGAATGTGGCACAGGGGCAGAAGCACGCGTGTGTATGTGTGACCAACCACAGGATGCACTACGTGAGTGTGACGTGAGGGCCACGAGGAGACCCCGAGCAGGACAGTATGAGCCTCCTGCCCTCTATTGCTATTACTGGCTGTGCTGTCTAATATTAACCTCCCATCCCTGACATGCCATGGTGTGTGAGGGTGTTATGTGTGTGTAGTATTTTTAGGGTGCTTTTTCCACTATGCATTAGGACACACTGTCAAGAGGAGTGATCCGAAACGGAGCCTGTGTTATGAAAGTGGGACACGAGCTATTTAATACTCACCTACTCACATTATAAGCTGCACATGATTGTAATCATATCACACTCTTCTTAGCACATGTATCTGTGATGAACACGGATTAGATGGGAGCAGGTGAGCTCTTATTCACAGTCAGGTGACTTTTAAAACAAGAATATGGAAACTCATAACCTTTAAAATATAAATACAATATTAAAATAATATACAAATAGTACACATAAAATATTATTTGTATAATAATAATTATAATATATATATATTTCATTATATTAAAATTATATAGAACAACAATAACAATTTTAACTTTATTAATAAATGGCACATGCTTTTTTAACCAGTTGTTAATGTCATCATAGCAGGAAAAATTATTTCCTGTTATCACTTATGTGTGATTCCCTCATTTCTTACAGTTAATTAATTAAAAATTCAGCTTATCGTCTCATGCTGAGAATGCAGAAAGCATAAAAACATCTGTTCTAAAGACCTTCCTGTTTGTGGTAGAAGACTTACTGACACTGGAGACTCCAGCTATGCAGTATCTAGACCACTTCCTGTGTCGGGTAGTGGGGTACACCCTGGACGGGGTGCCAAACCCATTGCATGCAAAAGTGATGTGTAAATGTTAGTGCCCCTCTTTTAATTTGATATTTTTTGTGTAAAAACATAAATAAAAATCATTTGATCATAGAGGGTCTCAGGCAAATACAACCGTAGATAAAAAAACATATAACTTTTTCTAATTTTTCTTTGAGAAATGAGAAGCCAAGAAGAACCTTTAGCAGCAATAACAAAGACTTTATCAGTCCCTAATCCACATTGTGGATTAATTTTGGTCCACTCTTCTTTACAACATTGCTTCGCTTTATTGAGTTTTTCAGGAATTTAGGGGGAATAAGGGAACTCATACACAGTTCTCTTAAGGCCCTGCCACAGCATTTCAATGGGGTTGACGTTGACTAGGCCATTCCACCAGGCTATTTTGAACACCCTTGACTAGGCCAAACCTTTTAAAAAATTTTTAGCCAATTTGATGTAGATGTACATGTGTATTTGAGATCATTGTCCTGCAGCTTGATCCAGTTTCGACCAAGCCTTAGCTGTCAGACAGATGGCCTCACATTTGCTTCTAGAATACTCTGGTATACAGAGGAGTTCATGGTCAACTCAATGACTGCGAGGTGCCCAGGTTCTGTGGCTGCAAAACAAGCCTAAATCTTCACCCCTCCACTACCGTGGGTATGAGGTGTTTTTGCTGAAATGCTGTTTGGTTTTCACCAAAGGCGCTGGGCATTAAGGTTAAACAACTCAACTTTGGTCTCATCTGTTCCAGAGGTCTTGTGCTTTGATCAGATGCGTTTTTGCAAACCTCAGTCATTTTCTTTTTAGATGGAATAGACTTTCTCCTGGCAACCTGCTTTTATAGAGGTCTGCACACCTGCTGGTGGTAGCAGCACCTGGCTCCAACATACTCTCTTAAATCCTGTGGAAGCAGTAAAGGGATCCTTAGTGTTTTATTTTGCTTGCATGATTTCTTTTTTATTATTTTGGCTTTGTTTTTGTTAAATAAAAAATGGCATGGTGAAAAAGTTGTGTTGTTGTTTGTCTGAGATTTGACTAATACTAAGCCATGCTATGATCAGATAATTTTTATTATCTAAATCCCATAGAATTAAAATAGGGGGCACTTACTATTACACGACTGTATTCTGTGGGCAATTTGGAAACACTGATCAGCCAACACCACATGTCATTGGACTGTGGGTGCAAACCAAAGTACTTGGAGAAAACCCACCAAGCATGAGGAGAACATGGAAACTCACACACACACAGACCAAAGGCGAGATTTGAAGGAGGTCAGAGGCAACAGCGCTAACCACTAAGCCAATATTCCACCACACTCAAAACTCTGTCCATACATATTACATAGAGAAAGCATAACCATTATGCATTTTCTTTGTTAAAAAACACACATTTTTCTATTCTATATGGTGGCAGCACAGTGGTTAACACTGTGGCCTCTCACCTCCAGTGGCAAAGGTTTGAGTCCTGCCTCTTGAGTGCATGGAGTTTGTACTTTCTCTTCATGCTTAGTGGGTTTCCTCCAGGTACTCTGGTTTTCTCCTACAACCCAAAGACATGCAGATTAGGTTAATTGGAATTCCTAAATTGCCCGTAGTGTATGAATGAGTGTGTGAGATTGTGTGCCTTGCAATGGATTGAGAAGTCTCCTGGGATAGGACAATCCTGTACAGGACAACCGATGTAGAAAATGAATAATAATAATGTTAGATTTTAGTTTAGATTAAATAATGTTAGATATTATAGACCATTTTAAAAAAATGTATAGTCTAATAGTACTTCAGCATTAAACATGAACACTTCCAACAGCATTTTTTGTACATATCCTAAACTTTAGCATGAATGTAACAGTGAGTACATATCCAGTATTTATTCTTTACATGTGCTTAATATATTCAACATATTCTTTATATTACTGATGCTAGCACTGATATCTATAAAAGAACGAAAAGGGAATAAAAAAATAAAGGGAAAAAGAAATGATTGCATACCTGGTACTCAGCAAATAAAAGATTCTATTTATAGTCCTAAAAATGAATATTTCCAAGGTGACAGCACTTTCTCTGAAATATGTACAATTATATGGTTTAATGTCTGTTGCCAGTCTTTATTTGTAATAAAATGATATCATATTAATATAATATTAATTCTAATCATAATTACAAAGTTAAATGAATAATTATAGACAAGATAAGCATTTTGACAGATTTCGTCCTGACTAAAGTTTCTGGCATTGCTAACCACAAGCAAGCGATCCATTTTATCTGCTTCAACCATGAATCCCTCTGTTTTTCTTAAAAAAATTTTTTTATTAAACTAATTAAACTTTCATTTACTTTTATATTTACAGCATTTGGCAGGGACTCTTATTTAGAGCGAAATCCATCATACAAGTCTCCATTAATAAATATACTCTTACACTGGTTCACTAGGTTATTGACTAACACTTACATTTACATTTAGGCATTTGGCAGACGCTCTTATCCAGAGCGAATTACAAAAAAGTGCTTTAAAGTTTACATCACTGGATACATACTTACACTGGGTTAACTAGGTTAATAACTAAGTGCCATTAGTCAAACACAACTGGGAAGAGTTTTTTTTTTTTTTTTTTTTTAACACTTAACACTTTAATACTTAAATTATTTGGTAATTAATAACTGTTTCTTGTCTGACAGGCTGTGTGGACAGAGCATTAAGAAATAAAATTTAAGAATTGCCCTAATAAGAACTTATAACAATACACTAACGGAGATGTTTTTGGAGGAGCTTCATCAAAGTCTTCAAAAGAAGCTGTTGTCAAAAAGCTTTACTGGGAAGTTTTTTCCCCTATTACATGTGTCAAATTAGGATGCATTCGTAAGTTCCTGAATTTCAGCCCGAAGGTCTATTAACTTGAGATTGTAGGTCGTAAATCCCATTTACAGCAGTTGGCAGACACCCTTATCCAGAACAACCTGGGGCCTTCCGACCAGTAGTCCAAGACCTTAACCACTGAGCTAATCCCAGAGAGGTTGTCAGGAAGTTTGTCAGAATTTAGTACCCTGCGTCATGGCTCGGGGGAAATCATAGACGTCAACAAAATGTTCTAAAAGTTTAAAGAATTTGAAATGTCGCTGACTAGAAAAAAAATTGTAGCACTATATACATTATTCATATTTGTATCGTAACAGTTCTTTGAAAATTTGTACAGCAGGTAGCTTGTGTCTTGGTAAACCATCACAAAGTCTAAAACTAAGACAAATTCATTTAATTCGCCACTAATTTACTACAAACTTTAAATTAATCAATAATTACTACAAATCTGCTAAGAACCACTGTGGTCGCACTATGAAGTGCCACAAACATCACGTGCCTCCACACGATAGTGTCATGACACCAGTCATTTTGAATGATGGAGTGTTTCATGGATTAAATACACTGATAGAATGCTTTATTTCTACCACTTAAATAGGTAGGTGTGGTATGCGATGGACTGGCATCTGATCAATGCCCATCAGTGGCACCTGTTCTAGTGCCCCAATTGCCCTGGGATAGGCTCCAGGAATCCAGTGACCCAATACAGGATAAGCGGTATAAAGATTGACTGAGTGAGATTAAATAGGGAGGATGAAGTGATTTGAGGCTTAGCCCTATAATGTTTGTATTACAGTGTATGCTGAGATAGATGACTTTAAATATAGCACCATGTGTATTTAAGTGTTAATTAGGAAAATAAGAATGTTCATAAGAAGGTTTCCAAAATGGGTATCCAGATCGTTTTTAACAGGTGACCTGACAGGACATGAACTCTGAAAATGGGTGCCTTTTATGTGGTCCATGACCACATAAAAAACATCTTGGCAAATTGCAGTGTGTGTGTGAGAGAGAGAAATAGTAGCAGTGAGGTTTTGTAGAATAAATAAAATGGTAATCATCATTGGCTTCTACAGTCCCTAGTTGGACTACAGAGGTTCCTAGATTGATGGATGAATGGAGGAATGTTTTTTTCCTGGTTTGGAGCTGAGTTTAAAGTTCATTGTAAGCGATTTGTAAATATGTCATAATATTTGTTGCTAATGCATGGCAAAATCATAGGAGATCTGGGCATCATGGAAATGAGCAACTAAGATGAAGCAATTTTAATGCAGTTCTGGTATATGTGAAATAAGCATGTTATTTTTCTCTACTTATGTGCTGCCAGCAACGACCTCCTTGTGCTGAATTTTATGTTTAAGATATTATGTAAGCTAAAAAGAATGTGCACAAGGTACCATAAATTATACTTTGACTCTATGAAGTGAGTTGAGATGCACTCTTTATCTCTATAATTAGCGGGACAACGTACCATGCTGTCTTACATTGCATATTACATGGTGCCATACGTGGCATTCGTATCAGAGCATTTTTTTTCTTATATAAATAAAAAGAAAAGTATTAAGTAATAGTAAATGAGCATGCTGTTGTTACCCGTATTAGTGCATCAAGGCAGAAATGCAACATAAACCTAAACTGTATACAATCCACTGCCTTTAATAAGTGTTTATCCCCCTAAACAAAACATGTTACATGATCTACATGATACATGAATACAAACCCACCCGTTCCTGGAAGACCACAGAACACACCACCAACAATCCTGATCAATTTTCCAGACAGGAAATAAGGATCTGACACAACAGTGACAGACGAGCTATTGCATTAAGACTATATTTGCAACAGGAAACACAGATAAACAAGACAAGTTCGAAATCAGACCTAAATAATCATGGGCTGATCAAACCTGTATTTTTCTTAAGTCACACACCATACTGTAAGGTTTTCTTTTCTAAAGGTAACCTGTAATTTTTCAAAACAGCTGCCTTGAGTATATGATTTCCTTATGCAATGTAACATATTTAGACTCCTACATGTGCTAAGACACCTGAATGTGTACAAAGTAAAAGAGCAATAATTACAGTACAAATGCATATAATAATTCAGACGGTTATTAGCTTATCAGAAGTGAGTCTCACTTTGTCTGGGCACAAAATGTTTTAATATGGAGGATAAAAAATCAGGACCCTCTAAAATGGTGTATAGTCTACATCAGTGGTCCACTAATCAAGTAAGACATGCAGGCATGTTGAGAGAACTCAATTGTTAGAAAAACTATTGAGAAGTATTGAAAACTGAGAGAAAATATTTTGTCACAAGGGTGTTAAAAAGCAGAAATGCCAAAATATTGATATCAAAACTGTTTACGTTATATAAGTGCGAATTTTGGAATTTTTCAAAAAGCTGTAACTCCACTTTGCACACTTTTGTCACAATAAATCAGACTGCAGGTGTGTTTGTGGTTACTGAAGCATGCAATTTGGTATCACCAATAAGTTTGCTGAGTTTTCATTAAAAAAATCTAGTGCTCATGCTTTGGCCGTGATTTCATAGTGAGTCAATCAGGAAGTAGTGGTAGCAAATTAGGAAAAAAAAGTCTTTTACTGCACACAAAGCCTTTTTAATTACCAAGATTGTTGAAGCTCTTGAGAAACATTATGAGCAATTCCAAAACTTTAGTTTATAGCAACCTCAGCCTCTTCCTCTACCAGTTTTAGTTTCACTTCAGTACATGATGACAGATCACTATCATAGTACAGTACAGACATGCACCGTTTAACCAAAAACTTCCCGACAGAGCATGTGCATCTCAGGGCCCTACAGTATCCCAAACAGCTTCGTTTAGTATATAACATGGTGTTACTGTATACGTTTAGGTCTTGCTTACCTGGGATGGTCTTCATGAGAGCCATTTTCATCATGGTGCTTGCCGGGTTTTGCAAATGCATTAGACAATACTGTTCATGTAAGAACTATTCCATAACAGGTTACCTTTATGTCTTAAGATATCAACTAACTGTTTTTGTTGATGCTACTTAATTACCTAATGCTGTGTGTTATTTCTTTTTTTTTTTAATCCAGTATTGTTCCAGAATGTAGAAAATGAATCCAAAATTGTGTCGTATTCTTGCCTTCAACATTCTCCAAAAACACTTTCAACACATTTAAACTACTCACAGCGACCGCTGGATGCACAGGAAGTATCACAGGAAGAATTGTCACCAAAATTAGTTCACAGCATTTATCATATTCTGCTGTCAAACTGTTCACATGTCTCACGGAACAACAACACGGAACTGTACTGGAGACCTGAACATCATTCTTTCTAAAGATATTAATTTAGTTACTGGTGATGCTGGTAGAGAATGCTGGTTCACACTTGTAAAGTGGTATGTTGTATGTTACCTCAGCCATCGTACTTTTGCATCATGTTCAGCTGTTCCTGTTGGTTGTTGCAATAGTATATATCTTGAATAAGCTTGCCAAAATTGTTCTGTTTATCTTTTTTCAGCATCACTCCCACGACCCCTGGGGACTCCCCAGATTATGAACATCTGATCATACAGTACTACCTACATGATGTGTAGATGTGCACATGATCTTATTTGTTCAATAGAAAAAAAAGATCAATTAGTATGCAATGGCCATATGACAATTAAACTACCTAACCAAATGACAGTTCTGTCCAAAAACAATGAGCTGAACTACACTTGACAGCAGAGGTAAGGAGTAAATGTAACAGCAGCTTAACAAGAGCAAACAATCAATCCAGTTGAATGACATGAGGGATCCAGGTCAAACTGATCATGAAGATTTGTCTCATGTGTGGGACAAGAGCCAGGAAGAGAAGAGCATCGCTCTTTTGATTATGTTTATTAACTAACTACGCATATTGCCTCTCTTTCTGACCCAACTGCTAACCAATACACCCCCCCCCACACACACACACACACACAAAAGACACACAAAAGAAACTGTACAATACTGTACTATACAGTATGTACCGTGTGTGTGTGTGAGGAGTAGGTCTGTGTGTTTCACTTGTCTCGGGTTGTTGGATATTCTAAGTGAAAAGTTGGCCGTCACACTGAGTTCTTCTGTGCATGCGGCTAGAATGTTTATCCTGACGCCAGGGTTTCCTTGCTAATAAAATATGTATTACACACAGAATAACATCCGTGTAGTGCAGTGGTCTCTCTCTCTCTCTCTCTCTCTCTCTCACACACACACACACACACACACACACACACACACACACACACACAC
>JAOTRS010000026.1:10633994-10652596 GCA_028565755.1 Dinotopterus cunningtoni
TGTGTGTGTGTGTGTGTGTGTGTGTGTGTGTGTGTGTGTGTGTGTGTGTGTGTGTGTGTGTGTTTGAGAGAGAGAGATTGAGGGGTCTCACTAGCTCCATTCAGAGAGTGGGTCTTTGTGAATATGACTCAAAATTCTGACGACAAGAGTCTTTCCAGCGGAAACAAATCGACACAATGAAAAACAAAAAGAACAGAGCGCCCCTCTTTTCTTTCAGTTCTTCATTCACACACACAAAATACAACGTGCAAATTCACACTTACGCACACGGACTTATACAGTGGTCTGTGCACATCCTGCCACTACTTTATGCAATCAGAAACACATCGATTGGAACATATCACTCATAGAATTATTATATATACATATAATATTATATGTCATTTATATTATTCCTTAGTGTGAGGGGTGTTCGAGTCAAACCGGGACTTTTGATTGTGCAGAATGATAGAATTCACTTTCTCATCGGCATCTATACCACTTTATCCAGTATACAGGGTCACGGGGGGCCTGGAGCCTATCCCAGGAGACTTAGGGCACTTGGCAGACGCCCTTATCCAGAGCAACTCATTATATATCTGAGCAGTTGAGGGTTAAGGGCCCTCAAGAGGGACAACTTGGCGGTCGTGGGATTCGAACCTGGGACCTTTTGAACCGTAATCCAATGAGCTACCCCTGACCCTGGACAGAGTGCCGATCAATCGGAGCGCACACACACATACACACACTCACTCAGACACTACAGGAAATTTGGGAATGCCAATTAGCCTAATCTGTATGTCTTTAGACTGTGGGAGGAAACCTACTAAGGACAGGAAGAACATGCAAACTCCATGCACGCACACAGACCCGAGGCAGGAATCGAACCCGGAACCAAGGCGATAGTGCTAACCACTAAGCCACAATGCCACCTTATTATGAGAGTAGAAACAAGCTTTATTTCTCTATATAATCCCCTTGCACACTAATGGCTCAGAGTGAGGTCAGGACTGTACAGGGGATATGGCAATAACTCCCAGCCGAGTTTCTGTAAAGTGCAAGTCGTGTCTGTGTGTACAGTTCCCACAGACAGATGTGTCTCTTCCGTCGATTTTTTTTTTCAGGCTTTTCATTCACTCAATGTTTACGTCATTCACAGACGAACACCCTCTTTTAAAAATGTTACACTATTGACATGTTTTATTGTGGCTCATCACAGTACAGTGCTTAAAGTCTTCTGTAAACGTCAATCAGGTTACCACTTTCATTCACAAGAAATTTCATCACAAGTTCTGGTTTTACGTGAATGCTCATCGTATGTTCCAGAGAAACCGATCTCGATATTCTGACTAGCTAATAGTATTACTCATTTATGACTTTGACAATGAGCAGTTTTAAAGTGAGTAATTCTTCTCCCAGAGTAATCAACCACAAAGACAGGCTGCAATTTTCATGCCTACGATAACTCACATTAACCTTACATTTCAGCACTGTATTATTGTTGCCTTTGGTGTTTGGTAAGTTGTCATGTGATCAGCAGGAAAGAAAAGAACGAAGCAGTAGTAGTTAATGATGATTGTGTAAACATAAAATCAGTAAGGCTGTATTGACATTGGCGAAATAGACTACATGTACTAATACTCATACTACACCTTACCTTTAAATTGTGTATATAATAATAATAATAATAATAATAATAATACACAGCATATGCAAAATACCGGATAACGATTCTCCATGCATTAATCTGTGTAGGTTCACATGGGACCTGGAGGCACAAGGAAGGGCACCCATGGCAGGGCACAAACACACACTTACACTCCCTTTGCATACACAGCAGGCAATTTGGAAACACTAAGCAATATAACCTGTATGTATTTGGACAGTGGGAGGAAACAGTTGTACAGTTGCCTCCCAGTTTAAAGTCCTCCCAGTCATTTCTGTAACATGGCCAGTAGTATGGCTCTACCTGATACACAAAGGTTTTCAGTCCTTCCTTCCAACCTCAGGGCTACCTGACCCAATGTGCATGGCAATTTGGAAAGACCAAGCAACCTATAGTTTATGTCTATGGACTGTGAGAGAAAACCAGAACCACAAAAGGAGGACATGGGAAAGCCTTTAACATCTTATTAACGTCACCTAGACAGACTGGTGATGGAATAAATGTTTGTTGCTGCATTTAAAGGAGAAAATGTTGGATAACATGTTATTGTTAAATTAAAAAAAAAAAAACAGTGGCAAAGTGGTTAGCCCTGTGGCCTTGCACCTTTATGGTCGAAGGTTCGATTCCCGCCTCGGGTTTGCGTGTGTGTGCAGAGTTTGCATTGCTGTATTTTCTCCGTGCTTGGTGGGTTTCCTCTGGGTATTCTGGTTTCCTCCAACAGACCAAAGACATACAGATTGTTGTTTCCAAGTTGCACGTAGTGTGTGTAAGTGAGTATGTACATGCACGTGTCCTGCCTAAGCATTGACAGGCCTTGTGTGCTGGGATAGGCTCTGGCCTCCTGCAACTCTGTACAGGATAAGCAGTATAGGGAATACGAGAGTGATTAATTTTTGCATTCATATTTTGTACTGCTTTTCCTGTATACAGGGTCACAGGGGCCTTGAGCCTTTTCCGGGATACTTAGGGCATGAGGCAGGGTACCAATCCATCACACATCATCAAAATGGATGATATGGTAACGCCATATAAAATGAAATCACACCACCCTTTAAGAATTATTTTCTTATAACAGTACATTCAGACAGGTTTATTAATATACCATTTCAGTAAGTGTAAGTTTTAACCAGATTACTTGATAGAACAGAAAAAAGAGCTGTTTGTGCTATTTGTGCTGTTACTGCTCTCCAAAATGAAGGCTAAAGCAGTTTTGTTGGCCTGAAAGCCTTTTTCCGTCACCTCATTTCTTCGTTTTTTGGCTTTACCCACTAAACTTCAACACATTTCTGAGTCACATAACTGTGTGACTGTAATTCCGAGGGAACTTCATGAATAAGTGAATACGACTGGGGGTGTAGTCATGTGACCGTGTACTGTCTACCAGCTATTACTTTCTAATTATTACAGACAAGCTGTGAAAAACCCTTAAACGCCATGACCCCTTTTTCAAGCTTAAATCCTAATCACATAGTGTTATTAATATTATTTCTAATAACCAATAGTAGTGTGAAAAATATTTGCATGGGGTATAAGTATATGCAGATAATCATCAGATCTGATATGAAACCAACCTTTTAGTGAATTAAATCATATGTCGACGCTTGCTTGCTAGTTTTTTGAGAGAAATGGATTTTCATTTTGGTCTTATCAACTTATTATATGACCCTTGACCTTTGCATTTGCATGTCTGTTTCCTGTCTGGGTGAATGTCACAAGACTAGAAAAAAAAAAGACAGAAAGTCAATGTGTAGGTGTGTCTGAGAATCTCCCCCCAGTGTGTGTGTGTGTGTGTGTGTGTGTGTGTGTGTGTGTGTGTGTGTGTGTGTGTGTTTCACAATGTTTCGAATCGACTTTATCGAGATTTGTGTTGTACGTACATGGTACAGGTAAAAACATGTATTGGTGTGTTTTTGCGTATCTATGTGCGCACGTATGTGTGTGAGCGTACGTTTCTGCTTGCGTGTATCCTTATTTGGCTATATTAAAGAACTGTTCACCATCTGACCACATGCATGTGATCAGTTCTGACATACCTGGGCAAAAGGGAAGTAGAGTTAGGTCATGAGTCTCTAGTGACACAGACACACACCTACATATTTTCGGTCTCTGGACTGACAAGAACTGAAATAGCTACCACTCATGTACATTTGCACATACAGTACATAGATACAGACTGAGACGCACACACACGCACACACACACACACGCACACATGGACCCGCATGAACCCACTATGGACGCACATTTGAATGTTCACACACAGATACACTGCAGGTTTAGTGTAACTTCTGTAGTAGGGAAATGATTCACCGCGCTCTGTAATTGTCTATAAAAATGTCTGAGGCTAAAATGAGTTTAAATGGAGAAAGTGAGGTGAATAGGGAACGCTTCGGTTCCTCAAACTGGAATAAACTTAGCACAGAATAATGACCATAAGGAAACACATCCGTCTCTCTCTCTCTATGTGTCTCTTTATGACGTTCTCTGCCCCCTTTCCATATTTTTCTCGACGATGCTATGCATCACAAACGCTTCTGTCATACTCTTATTGTTTGTCTATGAATTTGTGAAGAGAAAAAGAAAAAAAAAGAAAAAATGATGGAAAGATGTTTGTTGCAATGGTGCAGTTTGTGGGTGGATAGGATGGCAGCTGGTGACTCCACTGTACTTTTCATATAATGTGTGAGTGTGTGTGTGTGTGTGTGTGTATGACTGTCTGTGTGTGTGTGTGTGTGTGTGTGTGTGTGTGGATGAGGGGGTGGGTTACGCACAATGGAAAGTGAACTATGTCCACGTGACGTTCACGGTGTTTCCAACTTTCACAAACCGAGGAACTGGAACCAATGATGACGAGATCTAACGACATCCTCAACTCTCTCTCTCTCTCTCTCTCTCTCTCTTGGTCACATGACAGGATGATGACAGGTTTTTGTCGGGGCGGAGACTGTGTTGCTTTTTATGAATGAAGCTCGTTGCTTACTCTGACTGAGATATTTCTGGGTGCGTGTGTGTCTCTGTGTGTGTATGTGTGTGCGTGTTCAACCACAGCAGTTTCCTTCTCTCTTTTTTCCTGTGCTGATTCACTCTTCTGAATATAAAGCTCACCATGTGTTGCTTTTAACGCTTTCATTACCACAGCAGAGGTAACGGAGGCCAGAGTGGGAGAAAAAAGCACACACGGAGACATCAAGACACATGTACTGAGACCTCCCCCCCCCTTATACACACACACACAACTTCATTTACAGAGTTTGTCTGTATGTTCACTCAGCGTGTCTATCTGTGTGTTGATAAAGCAGCATCCTGTTTCCAGTGGGGGCTTGTGTAACAGCTAACACAGTCCCCCATGACGACTGTGTCTGATTGTGTAAGGGGACGTCTTTGTACCTCTAGGAGAAAATGAGACAACTACAGAGAGATCTCCATCTACCTGGTATTGAACCTTGCCTTTGAATGAGAGATAAACTTAAGCTCTACCTCCTCATGAGCATTGAGCCTGGCTGTGTGCGTGTGCTTGTGGGTGTGTGTGAGTGTGTGAGTTGAGAAACGAAGTGGGAAAGGCTGAGCGCCCACTGTCTGCATCTGTCAGTATCAGTTTGTCTTTTTATTTTGATGCGTGTGGGATCTACTCACTCAGGTATACGCTTATGGAGATGTGTGTGAGTGAGCAGTGAATGTGTGTTTGTGTGTGGTGATAATGCATGTCTATTCAAGTGCACTGAGCTTACAGTCCTTAACAATGGATTTATTTCAAATAAAAATTTAAAAAAAAAAAATTATGACATTAAAATATCGAATACACAAGGGTTACATTAAGGGTTCTTTGATTAGTTCATTTTAAGTTGTTCTTGTTAGAACCCTGTATCAACAGAGCAGCTTCGGTTGTAGGGACAAACTGAAGGAACCCATAGGTCCCAGAAACCCGTAGAGGAGCCGCCTATAACGTAAGGGATGAGCAACATACCTCTTAAATAATAGTCTATATTTATTACATCAATCAATACGTATTGAGAATGCTTGTACCAATGCTTTGGGGCATTGGTGGCACAGTGGTAGGTTTCTCACCTGCCATACAGAAGGCCCAGGTTCAATTCACAGCCACTGGATGCAGTGCCAGTCCCCAAGCCCGGATATAATGGGCGGGTTGTGTCAGAAAGGGCATCCAGTGTAAAACCTGTGCCAAGTTGTGTGTTAGTGATGGGTCGTTCATGAGCGATTATAACGTGACTCAGAAGAACGAGTAGTCTCAGAGAATGATTTTCTACTGGGTGCGCATACACAAAGCATTACAAAAGCTCAATAGTTTACATACAGGAAACAGAAATGAGTAGTTACCTCTCAAGTCTTTTGGTCCGAATTGTTCATTCTTTTGTCAAGTGACTCTCATAGATGCTATGCAGTGCAATAGATTCAAAAGATCGAACGACTCTGGCTAGAAGATTCGTGAGAAGAACCGCTCAATGGGAGTAACGTGAAAAGAACCAATGATTCAAGACGTTAAAAGGTGAGCTGCTCGTTCTGTTTATAATATGTCCTTAGCTGCATTTTTTATTTTTAATATTTTTAATATTTTTTTATTACTGGAACTATAGCCAAAATTTGTGTATGTAAATGTGTTGGGGGTCTGTTTATTGAAAATGTAACATTTTATTTTATTTCTGATCAAAAGAACGAAATGAACTAAATGACTCAAAAAAATTTATTTTGATGAACAAGATTTAAAGAACCGAGTCACTAAAATGATCCAAACTTCCCATCACTATTGTGTGTGTGCCTCTACCATGTCCACTATAGATCTGTCAGACATTTTATTAAGAACAGTGTACTAATACTGGGTAGGACCCAAAAAAGCGTTTTTTTTTCATGGTATGAATTCTACAAGATGTCTGAAGCATCATTTTGACATTCTGGTCCATGTGAGTGCATGCTATAATGTGCATCCGTGCTCTGAAACTTCCAGCTCCACCACATCCCAAAGGTGTTTTATTGAATTCAGATCTGGTGGCTGGAGAGTGCACTGAACCTTTTTAACCTGCACATGGTGAATAACATAACTCAGAAAGGCTTTGACTTTCAAACAAGGCTTGATTCACAAATCCAGGGGTCCAATGTGTGCAACGTTCCCAACACCATTACACCAACACTACCAATTGGATTTAATTGGATTAAATAATTATTTTGATTGTGTAAAGCTGCTTTGCGACAATGTTAAAAGCGGAATACAAATAATTATTGAATTGAAGTGAATTGAATTGAATTGAATTGAATTGAATTGGGCGGCACGGTGGTGTAGTGGTTAGCACTGTCGCCTTGCACCTCCAGGGTCCGGGTTCGATTCTGGTCTCTGTGTGCATGGAGTTTGTATGTTCTCCCCATGCTTGGTGGGTTTCCTCCCACATTCCAAAGACATGTAGGTAAGGTTAATTGACGTTCACAAATTGCCGTGAGTGTGTGTATGTGTGTGTGCCCTCTGATGGATTGGCACCCTGTCCAGGGTGTACCCCGCCTTGTGCCCTAAGTCTTCCGGGATAGGCTGCAGGCCCCCTGCAACCCTGAATACAGGATAAAGCAGTATAGAAGATGAGTGAGTGAGTGAGTGAATTAAATTGATTTGTATATTCTGTCAACATTAAATTCTGACCTTACTATTTGCTCATTCAAGCAGAAACTGAAACTCATCCAACCAACTAAAGTGTTTCCAATTTTCAACTGATCAGTTCCTGTGAACCTGTAAGCAGTCTAGACTAAGTTTCCTGCTCCTGTCTGACCAGAGTGAAACCTGATAAGATCTTGTGCTGTTTAAGGTCATCAGGATTCAACATTTGAGATGTTGTGGATTTTAAGATGTTTTTCTGCTCACCATAGACATAACAAATGGTTACTTAATTTGATACAATATGAACATGTGCAATGTGTAAATCTGCTGGGAATACCACATGGTTAATCATACTGTAGAACACCACAAACACACACACTCAACGTTGTTTTCGGGAGATGGGCGAAAACCAGGTAACCTCAGGGAGAACTTACAATTAACAAAAACCAAAATTAATTAAGCATGCTATTCATCCATCCATCAATCCATCCATCCGTTCATCCATCCTTCTGTTGTCTATACTGTTTATCCTGTGTAGGGTCACTGAGGTCCTGGAGCCTATTTAGGGGAACTTAGGGTACACTCTGGATGAGGTACCGACCCATCACACAGCATCAGCACACACACTCATACTGTGTTCTGTTCCACGGTGTACTTTAAAGCATGCTCCCCACTTCCTGCTCCCTATACAGAGAATGTCAGATAAGAGAAATTCCTCCAAAAAATTCCACCTTTAGGGGCACCCTGGGACATCACCAGCGCAGACATCATTTCATCCATGTGTTACTCTGGTATGGAAGGTATGGAGAAATTATTATTGTGCATTTTGTACAGATTATAAGTCTATGTAATAATAAGGATCTATTGATTAAATAGTTTTTTGTTTTTAATTAAATTGAACTTCACTTGCTCCAAACCAAGCATTTGCGCTGAAGACCCTGTGCAATCTACTTCGCAGGGAAGAACTTGTCAATCAGATACACCCAATCACACACTATGGGCAATTGCAAAAACACCAATCAGCCTACAAAGCCTGTCTTTGGACTGTTGTAGGAAACTGGATGAAACCCATCAAGCATGAGAAGGACATGCAAACTCCACACACACACAGGACCAGACTTGAAATTCAAACGCCAACCTGGTAATAACATGATATATTCAAATTAAATGCAACGTTAAAACTACGCTATAAATAGTGTCTGAGTGAAACTGACTCAAATAGATTAAAACAGTTGTGCAAAGTGGCAGCTGGCAGGAAGAAGTGGGAATGGATTTTATTTAAATATCTCACGCCTGCTGTCTAGCTTTGCACTCCATTGTACACAATGTATACGTCTCTCATACATTATTCTTCAGAGATTAGAAACAAAATTAAAAAATTAAGTGAAGTGAACTGAAAATGCATATTCAGGTGGGTTTCTGGATTTAAAGATAAAGTAGTTTAATTTTATGAAAAAGTTTAATGTTCAGGTATTTAACTGACTCCCCGTCTATACCATTTTATCCTGTATAGCGGGTTGCGGGGGGCCTGGAGCCTATCCCAGGAGACTTACGGCACGAGGTGGGGAACACCCTAGACAGGGTGGCAATACATTGCATCTGTGCACACAGACCCAAGGGAATAGAACCCAGACCCTGGTGGTGTAAGGTGACAGTGCTAACCACATGAGCCACCATGCCATGTCAGGTATATAAATCAAAGAAAGTTAACTCTTATCGGGTGAAGAACCACATTTGGTAATTTATATTTATCAATACGTCTAGAAAAAATAACACATATTTGTAGAAAATAAGTATTTTTGTATTAGGCACATTTTATATTTAAATACAAATCTGTAAAAATATTTAAAATAAGGTTTTAGATTTTTTTATATGTACACTTTTTGGAAAAAAATATTGCACTAGATGGGCGAGGAACCTTAATATGGTAACACTGAACTTGATCTGCAACATAAAAATGACCACAATGCAAATTTTTTTGGGGAAAAAATCACAAAAGTTAAACATTTGACATTTTGGAATTCCAAGTATTTCAATGAGGGCCACATAAAGGGTTAAGTATCATCAGGCTTTTTGCGCAACGCACATTACTTCTGTTTCTGGTATAGTTCTTTGCAATATGTCCATAAAAAAGCTTCTTTTTTTCAAAGAATGTGGAAGTAAAAAAAATCTGAATCAGGCAAAAAAAAAAAAAAAAATGCAGATTGAAATATGCTGATGAAATTTATTAGCAGCAATTAGGCAGGAAACCTAAAACTAACATTATTACTCTCTTACTCTCTCTTCATATATGGCTTTATCAATATAATCACTTCTCTTATATCAGGATTTCAAATGTACTGATTACTCAGAAAGACTCGGTCGGTGACTTAATTGACATGAGACCATTCTCATCACTCTTGAGACCATTCTCAGCTTGAGAATGATTCTATATGTAGAAACAGGAGCATGTCTAATTATATGAGCAAGCTGGAAAGGTGGCAAAACGGATACAGCTATTAATAAGCCTCTTATAAATAAAGAGGGACGCAGCAGTTGTAAACAAGGGCCTGCTATTGCATAAATCACAGATCTGTAATTAGGCTGTTTCTCTAACACCCCTTGTGTATTAACAACACACACACACATACACACACACACAGAGAGACAGCAGCGTTTTGGGCAGCCGTGCGTAGGAGCCTGTTGCGTGTTTGGTGCGGAACACGGCTGTCGAGGGCCTGAGTTGTCATGGAGATGATGGTTTGATTCACCATAGCGACTAATGTCGGATAAGAGAACGGGAGAATTTGGAGATGAGGAGAAGAGCTGAAAAGCTGAAGGGCATATTCAGCACCGGTACCCACGTTACACTGGGGCAAAATACCTGTTGAAAAAAACAACTGAGGTTCTCGTGTCAAGAACACTAGAATCTGAAACTGACATTTTTTTTCCAAATAGAATTTTAACAAGATGTCTTGAAAGCATAGTTCTTGTTGAGTTCATACGTAGTAGCGTTCATAATTAAGAAAGTGTGTATTACCCATAATACACTTTAACCAAAAAAGATTGGTGTAATATTTGAATGATGGTATAATAAAATAGGTTGTCTAAGTTAACTATATTCTGGTTTGGCCTTGTTATACATGTCTTTTGACAGTATTGACTAATTAGGCAATTAGCTAATTGTCTATTCATACAACACCTTTATTAACACTGTAGATATGATGTACAACATTGTAGAACAATACACAATTATTAATAAACTATGATGTCTTCAGTGCACTTCCTTGTATGGTATTGTATATGTATCTATACAGTCTGTTTTGTTCTCTTTTTAGTTTTTTTTGAGTTTTTGATATCATTTGGGGTTCCTAAAGGAGTTTTCCTTAGAACACTTTATTGACACCCCCACCAAAAAAAACCTTTAAGGGTGATAGACTAGATGGAACCTTTTTTTTTTGTCTAAACGTGAGAGTAACTCATTTATCTTCAGTATCTGCTGGTCAGGGTAGTGGTGGATCTGGTGTCTGCCTGTGGGACGGAGACGGGAATACATCCTGAATACATCCTGATGCCTATCACAGGGAACCATGCATTTACATTTACATTTAGGCATTTAAAAGACGATCTTATCCAGAGCGACTTACATAAGTGTGGAAAAATTTCCATCAAAAAATATATGCTTACACTGGTTCACTATGTTACTAACTAGAAATAAACACTGTTGGAAATGAGTTATTTGTTTATTATTTATTATTTAGTCATCACTTAAAGATGTTCGCTTGCTTAAAGAGGAAGTTCATCCCACCACCTAGCCAGAATTACCTTCGAGGTATGTGGGTGCTGGGCCATTTTAGCTTTGTAGGCAAGCATCAGTGTACCATGCATACACTTAAGCAATTCAGCCTAGCTAATCCACCTGATGGAATAGTTTTCGAGAAACCATAGAACCCAAAAGAAACTCACAGGGAGATAGGTAGAACCGGTGAAACTTCACACAGACAGTGATCCAAGCACAGACTCAGAACCTACTGCTATGAGGTGACTAGGCTCCTCATACCTCAGTGGTATGAGGAGCCTAAAAACAAAAAACACTTCTACAGAATTATTGGATTGATCCTAGCGTCATTGGTTTATGTCAAGTTTAAACTCATAAAGTTGTTTATTATCAGCAAAAACAGCATAACAGCACATATAAGCCTTTGGGCCAGGCACCCTGTGTCACGTGCATCTTATACATCAAAAGAACAAAAGTCATTAACGTAAGAGACCTGGAGACATACGGACACTAGTAAACATTTTCTGGGTTAAAACAAAAGGGTTCCAGTTAGCCATAGGAAGTATTACCATAAAATGGAATGAGGAAGCGCAGTAAGGAGTTTTGTTTTATGGACATGTGGCATAGAGGCAAAGTTCGCACAATATCAGAAAACACTTAAGGTTTCTCAAAAAAATGGTTGTTTGTATAGTTAATCATTCTTAACTAAGACAACCTTATACCAGGTGTATAGACTTTATCACATATGAACAGTTAAAGGTTAAGAGCCTTGCTCAAAAGCCCAACAGTGGCAACTTGGTGGTGCTTGTGTTTGAAACTGGGACCTCCCACACTTGAGTCCAACACCTGAACCACCTGCCCTTGGAAGTTACTGTATTCCCGTTTACAATACTATAGTACATCGTAATACAAATCATGGTATTTGGCAGCTGGTAGCTGGGTAGACCAAGCTAGACCTAGACAAGTTAAGTCGGAATAGTAGGTAAATCTAGAACCATTTTAAGAAGGTTGAGAGCCATTCAGAGCCATTCTAGGAGGTTACAGCTCCACAGTCCTGAGTTCGATCCTGAGCTTAGGTTCTTGTCAGGAGTTTTGAGAGTCATCCCAACAGAGTTCTTCAGTTTCTTGCTTTATGATGAACTGGTGTCCCATCTCTGGTGAATTCTTCCTCCTTTCCCCCAGTGTGTCTGTTTGTCCAACATGATTCCAGCCAATAATTTCTTTTTTCCTCTCTCTTCAATTTCTGTCTTTTCTCTACCTATCAATAAAGTATTTTTCTAAATGACTCCAGACCCTAACCAGAATAATAGTGTATTGTTAAGTAATTTTTGGTTCTTGATATGTTGTTATACTTACCTCTAGCTAAAGAATTCAATCTGATATAGAGAAAACACCAAAATGTGCTTTCTTCATACTGACGTCATTGTATCAGCCACTGATATTTTGGTTCCTTTTTCCAGTGATTTGCCTGTGTAGTTATATATGGATTGTCTTGGGTTGCCTAAAAAGGAGTATTATTATTAATAATAATAATGACACTAGGACCCAAAGTGTCCAGCTGGTAAGAGCGAACTTCTACTGTATATGTGTGCTTATGAGTGAGCGAGAGCAAGGCCATGTGTGTGTCTTTCTAGTAGCCTGGCGTAAGTTCTAGAGAGACGGATCCTCTGATACATTCCGCACATTTCCCACTGATGAAGCAGAAATTAAATCGAGAAGCCTCTCTCTCTCTCTCTCTCTCTCCCCCTCTCTCTTTTTCCTCATGCACTCTCTTGCACTCTCCAACCAAGATAAACAAAACCCCTGTTCATTTACTCTACTCGTAACAAACAGCAGATTCCTAATATATAACTGGTGAGTGCAGAAATATTTGGAGGCTGGCTAACCCGTTACTGTCCGGTTTGGTTAGCTGCGCAGTGTCAATGAGAGACAAGGGTGATGTCATAGTTTGGTGGCAAAACTGAAACCTTCTACCCAGAAACGTTTGAGTGAAATATCATTGTGGTGGTCAAGAAACTCATCTGTGATGTCATGGCCTGTGATCTAATGGCTGTGGGGTTTCATCAGCCAATTTGGGTGTAATGTATCAGATAGGGCAGTGTTGTGTAGGCGAGGCATAGCCGAGAGGCTCGACTACCTGATGGAGAAATAAAGTTGACCAAATATAGCGTCAGTGCTGGAGTGAGCAATGCCGTTTGATCTGATTTGAATATCATAGTGGACTGGAAGATAAGTGGGAGTGTACAGTGAATGGAGCAAGCGATTTGAATATTCCTATCTAGCTGCAGGGCCTGGTTACTGGAAGTTCCAGAGTGTGTAAACATAGCCAAAAGTATAATAAATAGATGAACAGTTAGCGCCAGGTTTATTTTAAAATGCTTGCTACACTATCTCGCTCAACTTCCTCACACAGGGTTTATCACACCGTCAGTAGTCCTTGAATACTCTTATAATTTGTTCTTTTTCCTGTATTCCTTAAAATTAATCTAAACATAAAGTTAATAATATGTTTTATTTAAATGCCTCCAAGCTTGTCTGTTTAGTGTTAAAAAAATAAGCCGAAAAAAAAAATAAAAGAAATGAACCTAAATGTTAGATAGTTACAAAGTTCTGGTCTTTAGTTTGCTCTCCTCCAGACAGTCTTCAAAAGTATCTCCCCCTCTTTTTCCTTTTCTTTTTTTTTTGATCTCCCTTGTTGAGTTGTTGTAGATATTGAACTTTGATGTATGTACACATGTATGTGTGTGTGAATGGAAATGAAAGGCAAGTCTGTATGAGCAGGTTTCCAAGCAGTGTCTTATGCCGGGTCATGGAAGTTCCTATATGGATGAACCGAAGCTGGATCCCAAGCAGATATTTCACATCCACTCATTCACATTAATTTTGTCCTTGGCTTGCTCATCAGGGAAAATCTGATCATTTTGATTCATACATATTTTCTGACACAATTCATAAACATTTCCATAATTTTTCTTTTGATTCTGTAAAGCTGCTTCACGACAATGGCCACTGTTGACCAATGTTGTCAGTTCAATTGAATTGAATTTACACTTGCATGTTAACGCATAGCCAATCATGTGGGATAAACGGAATATGTAAAAAAAAAATGCAGATACAGCTCAAGAGCTTCAAATAATGTTCACACCAAACATCTCAGTGACTTTCTGTAACATGAAACAGGCTCAGTTTGATCTCCAGTTATTGGGTTTGGGTGAGCCTGTGGCCATTGTAGCCTCAGATTCCTGGTCTTGGCTGACAGAAGTGGAACCAAATGTGCTCTTGTGGTCAAGTATTAGCATGCTGTGCTTTTTGAGATGCTTTTCTGCTCACCATGGCTGTACAGAGCGGTTAATAGAGTTATTGTAGTCTTCCTGTTGGACCAGTCACGATTCTATGACCACAAAACTGTTGCTTACTGGATGTTTTTCATCCCATTTTGTGTAAAATCTACTGACTGTGAAAATCCCAGGAGATCAGTAGTTTCTAAAACTCTCAAACCGGGACATCTGGCGCCAACAATGATTGCACAGTTGAAGTCACTGAGATTTTTTGATGAGAACATTGATTCACAATTATTAATAATTAAGTCATACGCAACAAGAAAAAGGAAGTAGAGGGACAACATGGCTCTCCACTTCCATGGCGAACATTTTATATCGATATTTTCCTGAGATTTTTGCTAACAAAACAGATTAGAACGATTTTGAAAAAGCCAAAAAATGGAAGTCTTTAGCAGGAAAAGTAAAACTAAGATGAAGTTAATATTCATTCATTTTTACTGAGGAATAATAGAGGTATATACTGTAAGAATTGCCATCCGATAGCCAGAGGAAAAGATACTGAGAAAGCTTCCATCGTTTATTTATGTATTGATCACCGATTTTTTTTTTGTATCCAGTATCCAAAAATAAAACAAAGTGAGTGACGCAGGGTTTTTTTTCCAACCTTGAGAACAATGCATGCCTGAAGAGAGAGCATGTAAGTATGTGTGTTTGTGTGTGTGTGTGTGTGTGTGTGTGTGTATGTGTATGTGTGTGATGAGAGGCTGTTGAACAGAGCTCTTGCTGGCTGCATTCAGTTGGTTAAATGGGCTGGGTCATTAGAGAGCCGTCCACTTTTCAAATACAATGGAAATCAGATAAGCAATGAGAGGTATAGGGGGGGAATAAGGGATAAAAATGGACTGAGAGGAAAGTCGTGTTGTTTCTGTGTGTTAAGCAAAAGGTGCTCGGGCACGATAGAGCTGCTCTCGAACTGCGCTCCAAAAAGCACTGGAGCCTCGGTACTCACAAAAGCGCTGCTGTGATCTGCTTCCTGTTTGTGTATGTGTATATGTGTGTGTGTGTGTGTGTGTGTGTATGCCAACTCTTGTGCAATACAGCAAAAAAAAGGTGTAGAAGTGCATGGAAAATACAGCACGCTTTAAAACACTGTTAAGCTTTGAAAGCACACGCACTGATGAGAACATGGATTCAGGCTGTTCTGCAAGATGTGAAATCCACCCTACGGAGAATATCATTACAGAAATTGCTTCAGTGTTGCCTTGAAATGTGATTTTTACCATCATAATTTTTGCGTAGGCATCAGAAAATGCCTGGGAGAGATGAAGAAAGGAGCGAAGGAGAGAGATAGAGACTGGGCCTTTGAATCAAGAGTCTGTGCGGCGGCGCTGGCCCTCAGTATCAACCTCACCAGAGGACTGATGAGATAGCAGACGGGCTCTCAGCCAACGAGACCCGAGGCCGGGGGAACTTCCAATCAGAGTCTGAGGGCAAAGAGAGATGAGCTTGACCCGGAGATTGACCCTAAATCTCTCTGTGGCATGCCAATGTGTGTCTATTCACAACCGTGTCTGTATTAGACATGCTAATTCACGCCGAGATGGAAAAGCACATTTGTGCGCCTATTACCTTACATGCACCCATATTTTCTGCTTCTTATGTCATGAAGAGCATTAAGCCGGTCTTGGCAGTTATTCACTCATACATCTTTAGCTCCATTTTACCTGTTAAAAAATGGAGCGGCGGAGAGCCAGAGGCTGGGAAAGTCCCTCTCGCTCTCCCGAGAGTGTCCTGATCACTTTGATACACACTGTAATCGGCTCGCTCCGTTACACACCGGCACGCAGCTACTTCTCCGGTGATACCACGGCGGCCAGCAGACAAACCCCCCCCCCCCCGAAACACACACACAACCCAACCAAAACCTGAATATACGAAACAAGAGAGAATTGAGTGCAAGGTCTTTTCTCTCCCCCCTCCCCCCCCCGCCCCCCTACTTTTTTTTTGTTTTTTTTTTACTTCTCTCTGCTGCCATGAGTATGTGTTTTGTGTTTTAGGGGGAACTTAAAACCTCGTGTTCTCTTTAAAGTGTTCAGACAAGCTCTCTGAGAGATAAGCCAGGTAAAGCCACTCTGCTGGGAGTGGGTGATTTGAGCAAAAGGCTCATTTCCCAGACCCACAACGGTCACAAAACACAAGGTTTGTAGGTGCATGTGTGTGGTGTTTAGAGAGAGAGAGAGAGAAAGACAATATTTCCTTTATTGTACAATAAAACTGATCTAATGTCACTTAGGCTTTTAAAAAAGAACAAACCAAATGGGTTTAACCGGCCATTGCATTCATCCCTGATTTCAGGTTTCTTTATTACAATAAAAGAATTCATGCTTAAAAGAGTTAGATACTCTTGTACTAGGAAAAGTAAAATATGAGTCATTATGTGAAATCAGATTGTGCCTCAGAAATATGTAAAAAAAAAAAAAAAAAAAAACTCTGTTGAAATACCTTACCTATAGACACTGTATGGTCAAAAGTTTGTTGACACCATGTATGGTTCTTCCCCAGACTGATACCACAAGCTTGGAATGACACAACTGTATAGAATGTCTCTGTGCATAGGACTTTCATCCTCTGGAACTAAGGGGAATGAACCTGTTCCATCATGATAATGCATGAGGTCTTTGCACAAAGTGGCCTCCCTGAAGACAGGGTTTGCCAAAGTTGGTGTGGAAGAACACAACCTGCACCCCTAGCCTTCTTACAGTGTCTGCTATCACCAATGCTCTTGTAGCTGAATGATTCAATTCAATTCGCGACAGACACATTCTGAAAATGTAGTCAAAGGCCTTCGCAGAAGAGTGGAGGTTGGATGCGTCTGGAACGGGATCTGCATACGGGGGTGATGGTCAAGTATCCATATATATATTGTAAGTATAAACTCACTCACTCATTCTCTATACTGTACCTCTTATCCTGTACAGAGTCTCAGGAGGACCGGAGCCTATCCAAGGGGACTCGGGGCAGGGTGCCAGTTAATTGCAAGGCACAAATACACACACGCTACGGGCAATTCAGATTGCATGTCTATGGGCAGTGGGAGGAAACCAACCAAACAACATCCACTCACACAGACGCGAGGCAGGAATAGAACACTCGAACATAGAAGTGGGAGGCCACAACACTAACCACTACGCCACCATGCCGTCTGACAAAAATAAAGTTATGGTTTAAAAAACAGAACTGGCAGTAAAGCATTAGCAGTACACTAATGACAATAAGTCAGCTTAATAGTATATAGCTTGCTGTAATGGGAATGACGATAAAGAAGATCTGTTTGTTAAATATTAACGAGCAATCGCTAGCTAGCTGACTGTTTAGACAGGATTAGCAAGTCAATAGCCAATAGCCTAACTAGCTAATATGCAATCTTCAACAACAAATCAGAAAAAACACTATCCTGCATTATGAAAATATCTGGTAAGCAGCCCAAAACAAGCATATATTCTCATAAAGTCATTGCAAACCACCATTTTTTCACCCACCATGTCTTGCAATTTATAAAATGACAAGTTGCGTTCAAATCAAATCTGGACTTTCTGGACAGCTGTGAGAGTAAAAACACTTTTTTTCTCTATATAGTACACTAACACATGTTTCCCGGTGATTCACTAGTGCTTGGATAACATCAAGGTAGAAAGTTTTCTTAGTATGCCGAAACCATGATTGGACATCCTGCTAAATGCTAGCCTCCCAGGAACTCCTTCAATGTCCTAAGCATGTGGAAATCACTTGGAGCTAGTTTAGGAATGCAGAGTTGTTGTAATGTTCAAGTGGTGTGGTGGGCTGTACTGTATGATCATACACTGTCCTGCAAAAACAGAATGCCTCCGGTCATCAAACCAGGCAGTCTTTGTCTTGAGACCATTCCCCTTCGCTGAATGTTGACTAGAAAGACTGCAGGAGGCTCTGAGCCACCTCGCCGGGGATCGTCAATAACAAACATATAGCCTTCTTTAAAATGTTTGCACCATTCAAATGTTCTATGAGTCTAATCATTGTACTGTGTTTAAGGTCTTCTGTATATGCCAATTAGTTTTAAACCTTCATCCACGTGAAATTCCATCACAAATTGCTGATTAAAATGGTTTGATCTACATTGACATTTTTTAGGAAATTAGGATGTAAAGTTTTGAAAAAATGTTCTAAAAATATTTATAATAATAACTGTTGTTCAAGTGTTTATACCCAAATCCCCAATCAGACCAAAGGTAACTATAGAAGCGTGTGTGTTAATGTTTCAACATTTACATTGTGGGAACACATAAT
>JAOTRS010000026.1:10657614-10668798 GCA_028565755.1 Dinotopterus cunningtoni
TTTTATCTCATTACACATCTGAGCAGTTGAGGGTTAAGGGCCTTGCTCAAGGGCCCAACAGTGGCAACTTGGTGGTTTGAACCTGGGATTTTCCGAACCGTAGTCCAATGCCTTAATCACTGAGCTACCCCTTGCCCCCCATATTTATATAGTTTTAAATCTATACGGAAATTCTGTTCATTTTTTCTTACTGAAATGTATTTTTGTAGATGTGCATGGTGGCCCAAATGTTTGAATCTATATGCAAAAATCTCTTTAAAAGTATAAATTTAAGCAAATTTTTAAATTGATGACATCTTACTTTGCAGTGCTTGTGTATACACTGAACACAAGAACATTAAACATTTCTTATTGTACAAGAAGAACTGATCTTGTTGCATAAAGAGATGCAGTGATAGATCTGATTCTGATAGATTACTGACTTCAGATGACTTCAAAGAAAAAAGTTGAGTGGAGTTGGATCTTGTTCTATTCGAGTTTCAAAGCCATCATAGTACATTTCATATGCGGGAAAAAATGCCTATGGAGTCAGACATATGCTATTACATGTGTGGAAAATGTATACAAATTTTGGTATTACTACATTAAAAGCTGCAGACTGGTTTTATATTTATTCATTATTCATATTCTTTATTACATTTATGTTGAAATGTATTATGTTTGTGAGTATTACATTAGAAGTCATAGATTTGCTTTTGTGATCTGTGGTTCATTACGTTTGTGGGCTGTTATTACCTTAATACATACACTTCTGTCCCTCACTTAGTGTTTTGTTTCATTCTTTGAGAATGTTTTTTAGAACTCGATGAAGTGCGGGTTACTGAGACAGAAGAATAAAATGAACGAATGAGGTTAATGTAACCTGAACACCAGAAACCTCCAGAGGCCTTCATTATACTTAAGCTACTCTGAGAGAGTTTGTAAGAGTAGCCTTGTGGTACTCGTTGTGTGTGTGCGTGAGTGAGTGATATACTCTGGGGAATCCCTTTTTCAAGAGCAGGCTTATCAACTGAGTCATCTGTAAACTGAGGGGGTGAAAGTATTTACTCCTTTTCTGAGTAGAAGAATGTATTTTATCGTGTGGAGGTCCTGTGTATGTACACGTGTCTTTTTTTTTTTTTTTTTTTTAAGTCTCTGTATTTAGATGTATTAAACATGTTCCTGGGGTAGACTGGGAGATCCATCGTGACCTGACTCGAGTAAAGAAATAGAGCGAATAAAGGTGAATGTGTGTCAGAGTGTGTTGCATTTCTTCCAACTATAATAATAATAATAATAATAATAATAATAATAATAATAATAATAGAACTGTGAAGTGTACATAAACAAAACGTAGTCAAATAAAATCTTAAAATAGGCAAATATTATTCATGATATAAATAGAGAAACAAATACAAACATAAGATAATAGATTAAATTATTTTATCAGTGATTCCAATCTAATTGATATTATAATTACAATAATATTATCTATGAATTAAAAATATCTTTAAAGTGCAATGATAGTATAAAAATATAATAGTAAGTAATAATAATAATAATGGTGGCACAGTGGCTTAGTGGTTAGCACGGTGGCCTCGCCCATCCAGGGTCAGGAGTTTGATTCCCACCTTGGGTCTGTGTGTGTGGAGTTTGCATGTTCTCCTCGTGCTTGGTGGGTTTTCTCCCATAGCACAAAAAGAAAGGCAGATCAGATTAATTGGCATTGGTGTGTGTGTGTGTGTGTGATTGATTTAGCATGTTCAGGGTGGACCCACCTCATGCCCAAAGTCTCCTGGGATAGGCTTCGAGTCCCCATGAATGAATGAATAAATAACAATAATAATAAATAATAAATAAAGTCAATAATAATAATATACTGTATGTAAATAAATGAAAAATAGCATGTCATGAAATGAAAAGCTAAAGTGAACCAAATATGGTGATTACTGCTTGTTTTTAATTAGTGATAAATGAAAGTGAATGTTTTACGGTAATGCCTGGTGCATAAAAACTCAAAACCTCTTGAGTCTGTCTATACCTCTTGAGGTTCTTACTTGGAATTGGAGAAAAATGAAGTGATATTCAAAAGTCAAAGTGCAGCCAGATTGAGTCATGCTAAGTCTGGCCTAATATTACCTAGTAGAGGGTATGATAATATTCTGCCTGCTGCATTTTGCCCAAGTTGAAGTTAGTTTTAGCTTTAATGGTAGGAAGTCCTGTGAGTAATCCGTTGCAATAGAGGAACGTGCTTCAACATGCCTGTCTTTGTCTTTTTCTAGTCAGGATCCTTCCAGCAAAGTTGCATCATCAGCTTGGCGTTATGTAAAATGTCACTACTGCTTAACCATAGATCACACAAAAGCAGCGTAATCACTTTTGGGAAATGGGCAGGGCTTACACAGAGACGTGAAGTCTGATGAGGGATTAGAACCAATGATGAGAAGTCTACCACGCAGTTCTGAACACATCATCAATTCGAAGTTTCTGTGCATGTGTCTATTTGAAATGTCACATAACATTTTGTTGTATCATTTTGAAATGATGAGCAATAGCCTATCCCTTTCGTGAGAGCGTGCAATAAGTGTGTAAATATCAGAGTGAACTGTAAAGGTCAGGGTTCTGATTCATTTAATCAGGTGAACTTTTATTTTTCTCCCACACGATACTTAATGCTATTTTGTTTTTTCTTTCTTATTGTATCCACCGTGTGAATCCTACTGTGGGATTCTGCCTAAAATTAATCAACAACATGGCACATCAGTTACTCAAACACCCATGAACAGATCATTTACATTTAAGATCAGTGACTTCAGGTTAGACAAATACTACCATCTCTGTGGAAAAGTGCAAAAGGAAAAAAAAAAGAAAAAAGGACGATGTCCATAGAATTAAGCAGTTTAATTTCCTGCAGAAAGAGAATTGCACATATTACGACTCTAACTGTAAATGCTTATATTTTTGATAACATGGTGGCACAGTGGCTTAGTGGTTAGCACTGACGCCTCGCACCTCAACGACTGAAGGTTAGAAACTTACCTCTGGTTGGTGTGCATGGATTCTGCATGTTCTCCCCGCTTGCTGGGTTAATCTTCATCCTCACTGGTTAGTAGCTGTAATATGATAATGAAGAACTGGTTGGTCAGTGGGAATTGTCAGATAATTTAATAAGAATTGAAGAGATTGCCTGTTCTGCAAGATGATGTAAATAAAACTACATCTATTGATACTGTTACAGTATATTTAAGAGGCATTCAAATCAAACAAGGAGTTTTGTGCAGAATGAAAGAACACATTTAGGAGAGTAAAAAATTTCTCTATATAATCATCTTCTACACTAATGCACTTATCCCGGCGTTTCACTAGTGCTTGGACACCATCAAGGCAGAAAGGTTTTTTCAGTGTGATCAAAGTGCTTGCTTCATGTCTAAAACGCTGGCCTCCCAGGAACTCCTTTAATGGCCCAAGCATGTGGAAATGGTTTGGAGCACCTAAGGTCAGAACTGTATGGAGGGGGCCTCAGAGTGGCGCAGTGGTAAAGTGCTCGCCCTATCATTCGGAGATCGTGAGTTTGATTCCTGGGTGATGCTGTAACCTCTCGCAGCCGGAGGTCTAGAGAGAGTTGATTGACTGAGCTCTCTCAGAGAGGAGGAATGAGAGGTACTTGATGCTCCCACATTAATCACGGCTCTACAGCCAATCAGGGGCGTCAGTGAGCTCACGCAAGCGGAAGGAGCGGATAGCGCTGTCCTCCTAGTGTGTTACACCACTCCCAACGGTGAGCCCCTTAATGTGGGAGCCTCCTCCTAGGGAGAAAATCGGGGGAAGGGGGGCAAAAACTCCCAGCTGTAGGATGTAAGGCCTTCTTTAAAATATACAGCTATATATACACATAAATATACAGTTAAGAGTTTCATCACCGTACTGTATTTGAAGTATTCCTTAATTTTCAGTCAGCTTTATGGCTTCATTTACAAGAAATGTCATCACAAGTCCCAGTTTGACTTGAACGCCCCTTCTACTTTCTATAAATTCATTATACATCCATTTGATAATTACTTTATCAAAAGTATAAATAATATTTGTAGGCACTTATTAAATTTGATGCAAAAAAAAAATCTCAGCTTTTTCCATGCAGGCACATTTTTCCCCAGTGATTTCTTTTTTCTTGGAATGAAGATGAGGTCAAAGTACTGGTCATGACTGTTGCAACGCAAGATGATTTGTCTCAATTTTCCTTCTTATTAACCCACATTATCATTATCAGTTTATGTCAGCTTCCATTCCTGCTGTGCTGTCATGGAAAGGAAGGATTTGTGTGTTGCGTAATATCCACAAACACCATATAGTATGTAACATGATCGTGTTTTCACTTGCCAGAATGAGTCATGAGTGGCAGTGAAAGTCATACAGGTCTTGAATACTTTACCTGAGAACACCTGCTGAGCAATCAGGAATGCTACGGTGTAAGTCTTAAACCACTAAGAGAAATCGAGCCAGCCACCCACAAGGTTCACAGACAGAAGCTTGCAACCAACTCTGCATTTATCATGATCTTCAAAGAATGGGACTGCATTGTAAATATGGGTGTGGAACAGCGTGACTGGGGCTTTTCTGTCTTTTGGAGGAGGCATTGAGTTTAAAGGGGGACACAAACAGGTATTCATGCCTCAAGACACATCTGACTGTCAGACAATAACTGACATACCATTTACTTTAATTCCTGGTAATGATCAACAATTCCAGGCATGATTTAACTGTATTAAAAGTAAACTCCGGACAAATTATTTTTGTGCTGTTTAACACCACAAACAAGTCGTTTTACTGCTGATATGCCATTTATTTCAATTCTTAGTGAGGATCAGGAAATCCAGCCATGATTCAACTGTTTTAAAAGCACACACTTGCTAAACCATTTTTGCTGATTAACACTCCAAGCAAATCTTTTTAAGAACTACAATATATTAAGCAAAGCTTCATTTACTATTCCGGGCATTTGCCATGTATTTTATAGTTTTCTAAAAATATTTGGGCTTAACTGATCTGGCAACTCTTGGTTTTAAAATGAAACTGTCAATCATCATGTCAACCCTAGAAATTGGACCTTATGTCCATGGGGGGAGGGGGGAATGGGATTTCCATTCTATGCCGGACACTGGCTCCCCAGGACACTGCCTGAAATAAGGCGACAGGTCCGAAATGAAAAGTATAACAAATATTCTGGTTAAAACGTACACGATGTGACTTGTTAAAAAATGGTTCCAATACAGCAACATATAACAATAATTTTGGACGCAATATTCAATTTAATTCCATTCAATTTTATTTATATAGCGCTTTTAACAATGGTCATTGTCTCAAAGCAGCTTCACAAAATGAAAAGAAAATTTATGGAAGTGTGTATGAATATGTGCAATATAGGCTAGATGGAAACAAACTAACTGGTCAAGCTGAGAATTAAAAAAAATATATGTGACCTCTAAAACCAAACAATTTCAATGATATACCTAAAGTACATGTAAAGGTTGTGAAAGCATTCTAACTTACATTCTTAGTTCTCCCTGTTTCTGCGTGGGTTTCCTCCAGGGTTTTTTTTTTTTTTTCATAAATCCCAAAAACATGCTGGTAAGTGAACAGTTATGTTAAATTGCCCCTGTGTGTGCGTGATACCTGATGATGGACTGGCACCCCGTTGAGTGTGTATTCGCATCTAACGCCCACTGTTCCTGCCACTCCGGTGATTAATCTAGGTGTATATTAAAGATGAGTCAGAAAATAGTGTACCTGCCTTTTGTTTGGAAGCCTGTAATCTTCTTTATTGTTGACTAGTGTTGATGTTGCAACATCGCATGCAGGACAGGTATTGAGGAGGCATTATGTTGTCATTCCAGAAGGTAGTTTTCCAGGGAAGAGTCAGTACGGTAAATGTCATTCTGCCATTCAGACACCACAACTATCAGATAAACAGGATTGCCTCTGCCAGGAAACGTTGGAGTTCCTTTTATTTGCAGTGACAGCTAAGCTGTGATTTCCATCGTTCTGCTGCAAATGTGGTAGATGGCCATTAGTGTTTGTAAAAAAATATATATATTCATATTCTATATTATAATAAATATATAAAAATAGGGAACATGATTTGCAAACCTAAATTACATTTACTAAGTAAAGCTACGGTGCTTATTTGGCACGCCAATAAACAAGACTAAATAATCTTTGATGGCAAATGGACTAGCAGAAGGTTTGGACTCACATTTACCATCAACTACAATAAATTACACTTCTACAAGGGTTCTTAAAATGTGAAATATGCCTAGAATTAACTATGCCAATCCAAAACAAACACTTGCATTCCCAGCTTCCTAAAATGTCTTCCCTTCCTAAAACTCAAACCCTTTACACAGAGCTTCCACGCCTCTCCCATGGCTACCACAAAGATAGAACTTGAGTCGGTAGATATTGTCACAAGAATTTTGAACATTTGCCCTGATGTCAGTGACAATATGCTTTCTGACGTAGCCTTTGTCTAGTAAGCTCAGATCATATTCTTCACCTGGGAGCATCTTTATTGGGGTCATTTCATCATCGAATGTAAGATGTGTCAGTGAAACAGGCAGCCAAAACCAAAACCCTTTAACCTTGTCAAGTTTCTTTCGAGCATACATGCAGGTTTCAGTCATTTAGATCATTTTAAAACACTTCATTGTGGTGACTAAAGTGGAGAAGTCACCTTGACGTGGCCCCAGATGCAACACTCTAATATTGAGCTGCGATTTAAGGCCATGAGGTGTCATGATGTCTAATCTAGTAGAGCTTTCATATATATGTAGTTTTGGAGTGAGAACCTTTTGAAACCCTTGAACCTTGAATTGAACCAAAAATTTATGGAGCATTTTTTTTCTGTAGAACCTGCAAAGATGGAGAAATACAATGTGCTCTGGATTTTTGGACCAAGAAGAAAAAAATATAAAAGCTAGATGCATTACATGAAATGTTTTACAACTGTTATTTGTGTTTTTATTATTATTGTCTTATTATATTATTATCTCTATAGGCCTCCACATTCCCTTGTTGGACTACAGAGGTTCATGGATTACTTTATAAAACCTAGTGGTTAGTATTGTCCCCTTGCACCTCCAGGGTCCGGGTTCGTGAATGCGCATGTGAATGTTGACCAGATCAACATTGGCCTCTACAGTCCCCAACTGGACTAGAGGTTCCTAGGTGGGTGAATGGATGGATGGATGGATGGATGGATGGATATAACCATTTATTCAGGGACGGCATGGTGGAGTCACTATCTGACAGTCCCAGAGTCACCAGTTCTAAACTTGGGATACTATGTGTAAGGGGTTCTCTGCTTTCCTTCCATGCTACAAATGTGTGTGCGTACGATGCGTTATGATTGAGTGACATCTCGTCCAGGTTGGTACATGAACACGTACATGTTGAAACCAGATTTAACTACGCCATCGTACCAATTTCTCAAACAGAGTAATAAATGTGATTGTGCACTCAACTCTGCAGGACAGAACATTCTTCACCTTTACTGGTGATTTCATATTCTTGTTAATTAAATGTGCTAGTGGTAACACAGTGCTTCATGTCACACCTTCGACCTAAATGACCTCATTCTACCCCCTGAGTGAAGAAGATGGAGCGTTTAGGATGACAGAGGTCATGGAAAGGGGAATCCCCTCAGCTCGTGCGCACTGACCCAGCTTAGAGCAGCGCGAGAACGTGAGCTCCCTTCTGCGCATGCGCGATCTTAAACGCTTCACTCCGCTTTACTACATACAGAGCGCGGAAGTCCTGAACATTAGACTTCAATCTACCGTCCATTTCTACATTTTATAGACTTTATTCTGTTTGTTTATACTCGGCGGATGTGTCTTGTACTCAGTGTCGAGGGACTTGAAGAGCTTTTAAGCGGCGGATAATTGCTGGAATTTATTTTTCCTGTCAACAGCGCGTGCATCCAAACTGACACAAGAAGTTTGTTTAAGTTCAACATTTTCGTTAAAAACATTCATTCGTGTGTCTTTGGATTGTTATGATTATAACCATGTTTAGTCACAGAAGCAGCGAGGCTGCTCAATACTAAACACATCCCTGTGTCAGTGTTTCCCCTCCACTCGCGTTCACTTCATTTTCCCGAATAATGTTTTTTACACTTGAACCAGCACTTTATCTAATACACTTTATCGGCGTATTTCTAAAGCCAAAAAGTTAAAGAACAGGTTTACAAAATACGAAAGCACATACATGAATCTCTAAAACCCGAGTGTAACCAGATTCTGCGCTCAAGGAACCGAGAGAATAACTATAAGCCTCCGAGCTAGCTACATTCTCCCGTTACAATACGGCCATGTCATGAGGTTGTTCCCTGGCAAGAAGAAACGGGGACACGCTTCCGCTAAAAATACCTGTCTACGACTATATTTGGATTGGCTGGAACACAATCAAATTTCTAAAATAAACGGACCCGCCCCGGTACAATGAATGAAGGATCAGCTATCTTACACCGCCGTGCCGCCCGCTGCTATATTTAGCAACAGCGCTTGCGTCAATCACGCGCCTCAGTGCGTCAGCCCAGTCCCCGTCTCCACGAGATGGTCATTGGCCAGATTTAGAACGCGGCCCAGAAATGACGCGTACTCTGATTGGCTAAGGCTGGCTTAGTGTGAGTCGGTTACCGCTGGCCAAATCTGAATGTTTCGTTTAGTGGGTACGCCGCTGCTCTTTTTTTTTAAACAATTGATTAAAGGTCTTAAAGCTGATCGTGGGAAGAATTAATTTTGTACATAAGACAAAGGGCGATTACCAAATAAATGGACACAAGGTAATATAGATAGAGTGCTCCTGATGTTAGAATCTTGAGTTGAGAAGCATTGATATATATATATATATGATTGTTACTAAGCCAGGCGGCGTGGTGGCGTAGTGGTTGTCACTGTCGTCTTGCACCTCTATGGTCCGGGTTCGATTCCCACCTCTGGGTCTGTGTGCATGGAGTTTGCATGATCTCCCAGTGCTTGGTGGGTTTCCTCTGGTTTCTTTTCACAGTACAAAGACAGGTAGATCAGGCCTGTAGTGTGTGAATGAGCATGTGTGTGTGTGTGTGTGTGTGTGTGTGTGTATGTGTGTGTGTGTGTGTGTGTGTGTGCGCGCCCTAAGATGGATTGGCATCCTGTCCAGGGTGTACCCAGCCCTGTGCCCTAAGTCTCCTGAAATAGGCTTCAGGCCCCCCACAACCCTGTACACATGATAAAGCGGTATAGACGATTGAGTGAGTGAGTGAGTGAGTGAGTGAGTGAGTGAGTGTAATTAAGTCTTTGTGATTCATTTTCTCATTAGTTTTGAGCAGGTTGCTCTGTGTACACTAGCCTTTTCTATGTTTGTTATCTTCTTGATTGCTTATAGCAAGGATGCTTTTTAATAGTGATGTAATAAATCATACATTTTCATCAAATAAGTAACTTCAAAAAGCTCTTCAATTACAAGCTTCTTAATCTTTAAATCAAAATACAACCATAACATAACATCCTGCTTTTAAGAGTTTGAAAACACACCCTCCTGCGCTGTTCCACACAATATTTTTAACAGAGTCAGAAGATCAACCCCCCCTTTCTCGCTCTCGCTCTCTCTCTCTCGCTTTCTCTCTCGCTCTCTCTCTGGCATGGAGCATATGTGTATACTGTACCAGAGAGCTGACCGGGGGTGCGCGCGCGCTACAGTGCAGGCTCGACGTCACCTCTCCCATGGCGTCACATTGACGTAGCGCATACCAGGCTGCCTATGTAGAAGGCAGACGCGCATAAATGTGCTATTAGACTTTCTCTCTCTCGCGCAGCGCGACACATAAACAAAGGCACATTGCAACTTCATGATCCCGGCGCGTCTGTCTATTTCTCTCTCTCTGTTTTATCTTTCTTTATGATTTCTTTTCCGTAGACACTTCAATCCAGTGGAGCTGAGTGGATCACGGAGTACTTTTTTTCTCACTTATCTTATTTAAAAGAAAGAAATTAAAAATACTTTTTTTTTTGGTTACTGAAGAGACCTGATCACTTTTTTGCGATTATAGGATCTACTTCATTCAGCATAACAGTTTTTTGGGGCAAATTCTAGTGGATATGCACAGGGAATTATTAAGGGTCTAAAAACATATGTAAAGACGGAACCGTCACAGCAAACAAGTAAGTGAATCTATTTTTTTATATTTTTCTAACAACACAGCAAGCCCAAGATGGTAAATAAACCGAGTGTCATTTAAGAATTTTTACTGAAGCTGTAAAGAAGTTTTAAAAAGTTTGCTCTAACCTGTTGAGCGCACTTTGGGGGGAAAACAACAACAAAACGGAGCAGTGTTTCTCATGAATCCCTCTGAATCGCCGATTTCATTTGCGAAGGATCGGTATTATTGCGGGTTGTCATGGAAATGGGATGCCGCTTCTTCTTCTTCTTCTTCTTCCTTCACCCCGATGTAGACTGTTCCGCTGAAAGCTCGTGGTCTCACACCGGGGAACGCAAGGCGCGCGCTCTCCAGCCTCAAAGATTTTTAAACGCATGCTGGGGTTTGCGTGCTTCATCGCTTTCTTTCTGATCATCTCATTCATTCATTTTCTTTCTTTCTACTATTTTTAAGTATTATAATTATCATCATCATCGTATTTCCTCTCTCTGGTCCGGGGCTAGGGAGAGGTAGGGAGAGAGGGAGGTCGCGCGCGAGCCCACGGCGCGTGGACCGACCACAACCGTCCCGTACAGCTCCAACAAGCAAAGCCACAAAGTCTGTGATCTGTTTCTCGCGTGTTTCTTTCTTTTTTTTTTTTTTAAGATTTTATACATTGCATTATTTACTCGCCTGTCTATTTCACTATACTATCCTTTTGTCACCACACTGTATTTCGCGTAGATGATTTTTTTTGTCTAGTGTCATATTGCACACTTGATACTATAATGAAAGAACGCAGTCAATAATAGAATAAAATGAAACGATGGAAAATGTCGTGCAAACTTTCATGCATATTTCATCAATCTCTATCTTTCATTATCAGAAAACTGTTGCGTTTGACAACCGATAAATAATCACGCCCCCTCTTTATGAACACACACACACACACACACACTCTCTCTCTCTCTCTCTCTCTGAAAATTGAAGGAACTTGAAGTGCAGTTAGTTTCTGAATCTCTTTGCAGCAAGAT
>JAOTRS010000026.1:10672398-10687337 GCA_028565755.1 Dinotopterus cunningtoni
TACTATATTTACAATGGTGTTTCATAGAACTGTGTTTTTTTATATTTTAAATTATATTAGAGTGTGTGTGTGTGTGTTTGTGTGTAATTGTATGTGTGTGTGTGTTGATGTTTTGCCGTTAGATCGATGGCCTTGTGACAATGAGCAGGAGGTCACAGTCTTTGGAACAGCTCCGTTTTGTCCATCTAAAATGCTCTCGAGGTTAGACACCCTCCTGTCTTTAAGCCACTCTCAGTAAGCCTGTGTGTAACTCTGTCTGGGGCTTCAACTCACTCACACACTCACAGACACCGGCCTGGTGTATGTGTGCGCTTGGACTGTAGATGGGTTCTAGTTTTGACTCAGTGTTTGTGTGGATTTAAATACACAAAGTTGTGACCGAGTTTGCATTTGAACCATTTGAGAGAGAGAGAGAGAGAGAGAGGTGCTGGTTTTAGAGTTGGCACAAAGTAAGGTTTTATTTAGCATTTTTACGCACACCCTAAACTCATCGAAAAAACATTCTAGTTAATATAAGCAATTAAATTTAATGCTAGCAAATATAAACATACTTTGCGTATTGTTTTTTATGTTTATTTTTTGTTCTTTTTTCCTTCAGTTGTGTTGATGTGCGTAAATCTGATTCAGAGGAAGTAGTAAAACAATTGTTTGCTTTAGTTTTGAAATGACAGTGCTGATTGGATGGACACTCACACACACACACACACACACACGTACGCACGCACGCAGTATTTATTTTCTGTGATGTCGGTTGGTGAGAGTGCATGGAGAAATATTGAGTCATGCTTGTGAAGGACGTCACACTTTGACCCCCTTGCTTGTTTCTCGCACTGTCTCCATGACAACAAAAGGGTCGCACGCGATGATGATGATGATGATTATTATTATTATTATTATTATTATTATTATTATAATTATTACCAATATGTTTACTTAATTTTTAAGATGTAATATTGAGGATAATAATAATATTAATAACATCCCGCATATTTCTACTTATATATTTTTGTATTCTATTTTAGCATTTTATTTTGTTTGGTTGTTTATTTCTTAAGATGATTTTAACCTTTATACCCTAGGCTTTTCGGTATCACTATTTCTTTCTTACTTTTTATTCTTTCTTTCTTTCATATTATCTTCGCGGTCTGTCTGAAATCTGATGCCTTTAAATACACTCACACACGCACGCACACACACACACTGAAACAAATTTTCTTTAAAATAATAATTAACAAAAAATAATAATTTAGCGGATAACCTAGGTCAGGTGTGAGAATATATTTAAAACGGAGGCATCCTGTGGATGGAAATCCCTGTACTTACGCGCGCGACCGGAGAAAGTTCAAGTCGCGCGAGACTTTCACTCCAAGACGCGCGCAACAAGGCAAATGAGCGCGCCCCCGTTAGCTCGTGCACGCGCAGGTGTCCTGAGGCCAAATCTCAGCCGTTACGTCAATTTGACTAAAGGCGCGTGTCGTTTGTGGAAGGACGTGCACGGTGACGTAAGCACGGTGTCCTGTCTGCATGAAGTACAACGCTTGAAAGCAAATACGTACATAATAAACACACACACACACACACACACACACACCTGCGCCACAGGGCAAAATTCCGTGTCATCCCACTCAAACCACATTCTTCCATACTACTGCATACTACTGTAGGGTGTGTACTATTTAAACTGTTTTAATAGACACTTTTATATAGAGTATAGAGTATAGACTACCTTGTGTATATAACCTTGTGTGTGTGTGTGTGTGTGTGTGTGTGTTGGTTGCGTGTATGCATGTGACAAAAGAGTAACTTTCTGGTATAAATAATCATAATAAATGTAATTCATACTACACCAAACTATCCCATACTATCCTATATACTATACCGTATTAAACAATCTACCAGATGTCTCGATACACAGGGGAATTTAAACGCTTTTTAGCAAAATGCCTTCTGAACTTACTTTATATGGCCTACTTGCTTTTTTTACACCAAGGTCATGGTGTACCAGGAAAGGATACAGTTCAAAGATCATGTAAAGTAAAGCATTTGAAGTGCAATAACATGCATAACACAGATATGAGCACGAGTTCATCCGAGTGCAAGCGGTGACCCCAGTGTGTGATTACACAGAAATGGCAAGCATGTAGAGTTGCAGCTTGCTGTTTAAAAAAAAAAAGTGTTTATTTCCCTTGTGTATGGAAACTTTGGAACACCCTTTATACTATATTCTTCTAAATGCCTCAGTGTGCAAGAGCAGTAACAGGGGCTTGAGCTGGTGTGTGGTGCGCTTGTGCATGTGTGTATGTACATGGTCTTGGTTTACTGAAAGTTACAGTCCATAGGGAATTAGTTAGTGACACTCGTTATTGTTTTGCTTCTTGTTTTTCACTCTTATTTGTTTACAGCCTTCCTCATTTCAGGGAAGGTATAAAATGCGTCCGTTGTTTGTGCAACAAGTTTGCGCCATAAACACACCCTGGATGGACAGTCCTTCTTGGTAACATTCTCGGTAATGTTATCCGAAATGAAATGCAGTTCACTGCTCAGGTCAGAAGTGAGGTCTGGTGAATGAATTAACCAGTAAGTATGGATGCAGTTCTGTCACCTGATGCGCCAAGACGCTTCTGTTCACTTTAGAACTCGCCTGTTAGTGTGAATACAATCCGACCTTTCTTTTGGTCACGTTTATTTTCCCTCAGGACGGTCAACTTCGCTAGCATTTGCACTTCGTATTTAAAAGCCAGTGACGTAATATCTCACCTGCAAACAGCTTTTGCTTTTTTTGCATCTGATTCGTGGAAGATAATCTGACAGCTCAGCCAATTTTCTCCCAAAATAACTGGCTAGGTATAAAATATTTTTTCAAACAAATCTGTTATAGCTGGCATCTTGTTTGTTCTCCTTATATTGACATGTCTCATTTTAAACCCTCTGTGCCGCAATAAATAAATCAAGACAAATAAAAATGTGTCACTGACTAATTACTACCTGCACTAATGTGTTTCTGTCACACTAACTCATGTGCCTAAGGGATTGTCTTTGTTCTTTACTAACTAAGTATAATGCTGAATGTCTTCTTCATGTTTTACAGAAATATTCTTAATTTTAGCTCACATTTAAAGTGTATTATGTACAATTATGTCATAACATTAAAACCCCTGCCTTTGGCTTTGGCTTTGTCCTTCTCTCGCTACAGACATGCCCTGTGTTCAGGCCCAGTATGGCCCCTCCCCTCCAGGGCCCAGCTACTCCGCCCAGTCCTTCGTCTATCCCGGCGAATACCACGGTAGCGAGCTAATGGCACCGGACTACACTAAATGTGACCTGGGTGGAGGTGAGATCTCAGCAGCAGCAGCCACCACGTCGCTGCCCAGTTTTAACGTGTTCGTCGAGGGTGGCTTCGAGCCTAAACCCTCATGCTTGTATCAGATGTCTGCCTCACAGCGGTCCACCATTAAGAAGGAAGACGACAGTTTTGCATCAGTCGAGGAAGCCATGGCCTCCGGCTCCATGTATTTCAAACAGTCTCCACCTTCGACTCCACCCACACCACTCCACCCTGGCCCGGCTGGCACCTCTTTCCTGTGGGAGGAGCCTCACGGTCTACCTCTGGTGCCCCAAGCATGCTCACGTTTCGCCCATTTCTATGACCAGACAGCACAATCCGTGCCCACTTCCAGCAGCTACGAGGCACCCATGGGCTTGCAGATCAGGCCCGAGCGCTCTCCATCGTCTTCTTCCTCGCACCCGCCGCCCGGCCTCGAACCGCACTCACATGCACACTCACACGTGTACCCATTGAGTGTGGGCAAACCAGGAGGCCTGGGCTTCCGTTCGCTTGGCATGGGGCCATGCCCACAGTCACTCCTGGCAGAGAGCTTGCCGTCGCCACCTGGACGTGCCACCTCTGGAGAGGGCACGTGCGCCGTGTGTGGCGACAACGCCGCCTGCCAGCACTATGGGGTTCGAACCTGCGAAGGCTGCAAGGGTTTCTTTAAGGTAAGGAGTGAAAATCACAGATCGCACATAAACAGACAAGCCATGCACAAGCCTTCTAGGGGCTGGATTGGGATACAACACATCCAGAGAGGTGGGGAATAGTGTGGCTGAGATGGCTCAGGACAGCTGGATCAGAAAGTTTAAATCAGGAACCTTAAAAGTTGTACCACAGAAACATTTTAGAGTTATAAGAGGAACCTGATCACACTCTCCAGTTAGAATCCTAGATAAAGTCATCTGTCTTGTTTTGCACTAGAGCTCGTGCATTTCCTTGTGCGTATTGGTAACATGTGAACCTATTAGAAAACTATAAAGACATATATTTGAGATTTTGCAGTATTATTTCATACAAAAAAATGATTGTAAGAGATCACAACAAACGAGCTCGCAGGGATATAATGACTTGGGTGTAAAGATACAGGCTTTACTGTTTTAAAAACCATAATGAATAATCATTGTATGATGAAATTAATTGGTAGATAAAATGTAGAAATACATATCAGTATTCATCAACACCACTTAATGCTCAGTTAATTAGTTAATACTAATAGATTAGTTCCATATTGTAATGTTATTGTATTGCGTCTGCTTGCTGTCGGTTGCCATGTTGTACATTTTCGAATTCCCTGCATGTGTGTGACGGTGTGTTTGCACACCAGCGGTGGCCGGTGTTAATTGTGTATTCATTAACGCCCAATTCATGTTGCTCGTGGGGTGAATAGAGCTCTCGGCTGAAAAGTGGCGCATACACCCGACGCCCCTCTCTCCTCGAGTGTGAGGCTCAGGGTTAACACACTATTGTTACACACTCAGCAGGCTCCTTTAACCAAGGTTGTAGCCTATTGTATTTAGACAAGGATGTGTCGATGAGAGCAGGGTGTGTGTTTTATGTGTGTCTGTGTATGACTAAATATGGATGTTCTTGGAGTAACAACAGAAACGTTACGCATTAAAACAATACTTAAAAAGACAAGCCTTTTCAGGAATTACACAAGCCGAGCTGAGTTCCAAAAAAAAGAAGCGTCCAGGGTTTCGGATTGAAATGTGAAAAGTGTGTGTGCTGTGTTTGTATGTGTGTGTGTGTGTGTGTGTGTGTGTGTGTGGCTGAGTGCTCTCACAAATCGTCTGACCGGCGGTTGCCACGGCGCCTGTGAGGGTCGTCTCCCCCGGCGACCAGCGAGAGGTGTGACAGCGGCGCGCACTTAAAATACAGCAGCCTGGAGCTGTGTCCAATATTACACACACACACACACACACACATGCAGAGGGAAGACACATCAGTCGTAGGCAAAGGCACAAAACAGATGAAAGTTTATCTATATTTCCCATGTAGGTAGAGACAATGAAGGCAGGAAATAATGATTAACAGAAAGTCTACAGGAGAATAAAACATAAAGACAGAAAAGAGAGAGAGAAAGAAAGAGAGAGAGGAGTTGAAGGATGACTTGAGAGAATGGTGGGCTGGAGATAATTGAATACAGCCTGTGGTCCTGTGCTGAGCTAATCTATCCCCGTTCAATTAGTTTCACAATTTATTTGTATTTAGTAATTAATAAAAGCAAGCCTCGGGCCTTCATGGCCATCTTTCTCTCTCCCTCTCTCGCTCTCTCCTTCTCTCTGTCTCTCTCTCTCTCTCTCTCTCTCTCTCTCTCGTACACACACAGAGGCAACTCAGACAATTAGCATATACACACAAAGCATCTATTCAATTATATTCCCCAGTGCTTTAGCACAAAATGCAAACATTAGTGAGGGAATTTTAATGCTGTCCATTATTTTCCTTTTAATAAAATAAAAAAATAAAATAAAAAAAATAGTGACATCTTTTCACCTGTTAAAATGTACACATATACACCCATTTTGAACGTTCCTGCTTATTTTCCATAAATGCAGAGCATTGTGCCTAATGGATTGGCTGTGCACATTTGCCATCAAATTATTCCGCCGTTAATTATCGATGCATTGTTGGTTTTTGGGACATTTTCTGACCATTAATATGCACAGCTCATTGTACTAAATGCTCTTATTTCCATATGAATACACAACAATTTTCTATTAAGTAATGGCACTGAATATTAGGAAAAACTCAGCTTTCTGTTTCACTCAGTCAACTTTTTCACAAGTTTTTGTGATATACCGAGTGAGTCATTCTGTGCCATGTGTGAGAGCCATATTCAGAATACATGTAAATAATGCAGATGCTGCAGAGACCAGTTCATTCAGAAAAAAAAGATAATGATACACCTCCGTAAGCCACGGCAGTGGAAGAACTCGACTCGGGGTTTGTGCAGGCCTGGCCTGCGACTCTGCACAGCTCAATTACAAGCGTGCAGGAGAGTGTGAGCGTTATTTTGTGTTGTAATGAAGGTGAGAGGGCAAGATTAGAGACACATGTGGATACACGGGCTGGATGCACGAGACATAAAGAGATGAGCGGAAACAGCGTAGACACATGTTGTAGCGCTGGTCGGCTGCACATATACACACACACACACACGCGCTTAACCAATTAATGATGACCCAGTTCCACCTCTTGCTCTTGAACAAACACACATTTCTAATTGCTTGCTTAAAGCAGAGTGAGAGAGTAAAGGGGGAGAAATAATGTCTGATTAGGGGAGGAGGAAGGGAGGAGTGAACGATGCAGGATCCCTAAGGAGTTTGGATGTGCGACGAGGCTATTAGCACATGTTACATGTCATGAATCTGTATCCGCTTGGGCGTACCCGCCCCCAGGACCCTTCTGGGCACTGGAGCACAGTGGACAAATACAGATTTGGGGATTTATTGGGTGTTTTTTTTTTCTTCCTGTTAAAATACTGAGCATGGTTTAATAAACTATATATTTTATACATTTAGATATGTGGTGAACTGTTTTCAGCTGTCCACAATGCAGTGCAACAATGAACATTTTAGTTCTTTAGTTCTTCCAACATACTGTAGGATTAAGCTAATTTCAGTGTGTGAAACCATTCAGAGCTCATGGGATAAAGTTTACAGCAGGTCCTAGAAATGCCATAATCTGACTTGCTTGAACTAATCTTCACACCAGATCTGCTCTTTGGACATACCGTGAAAAATAAAAGAACTCAAATGTACAGTAATTCTGCAAACCAGTGTGTAATCCCATGAGCACTATCTATTACAGATGTGTGTGTTTGTTACGGTGTGCTCCAGGCAAGGCTTCAGACACCAACAGACAGTCCTGTCTCACTGCTGTTCTGTGTTGTGTCCTATTAATTTAAAGAAAATCCGAAAGATTCTATGGTGCAATAATTGTTTGAGCTCTGTGTGTGCAGAAAGACAGAGAGCGGGAGATAGATACATAGATAGATAGTGAGAGAGGGGAGGCTTTTCACCTGTTGAAGCAGAAGCTTCTGGTTTCACAGTTCATAACTGCAACTACAATGTCCAAGTGTGAATTTTCAGTGGAATTTCTATGAAGAAGTCGAAGAGTGCTCTGAAGGAGTGGCATGAAAATCAGACTGGGTTTGATGTAAAGGGGGTGTCTACCACAGCCTGTGGCAACTGGGCCAAGAGAAAAGTCTGTAGTGGGGTTGCCAGGTCACGCAAATTGCACAATATCACAAAAAAAATCTGATGCACTGTTAACTCAGATGCTTTTATCTGGTGGTGCGTGGTGGACCACAAGTGCACAAGGGGTAACCTACAAACACCTAAAAATCACAGCATTCAGTGCAGCAATAAAAATGAACGCTCATAACTTACAACACTCTTATTAAATAATTTCATTCACTAATTTAATCGTGCATGTAATAATAAGCGTGTATATGCTACTAGTCTGTTCCTGTACCTGACTAGTGATTAGTCATGTGTTTTCATCTTTTTATTTCTTAATTTTGATCTCATTAAACGAAGCAAATGTGTGGACTAAACGGATCCCCTCTGGAACCATCTGGTCCCAACCTGCTTCCTCGACATCCAGTCTTGAGCCACCACTGTGCAGTTTAAAGTGTCTAAAATGCTCAAGAGAAAAGCTCATGTGCATTAAGCCTACATCTGTGCTATTTCTGAAATCATACTACACTCTCTGGAGAAAACAGTAAAAACAGTACTAAAGGTACTCAGCAGTCCCTTTGGTTGTCACTGGGGTGGATGAGTACACTTTAAAGTGTTTATGCATCTCAGGAACAGTGCACTACATCCACTACATTTCCAGGTAAAAGGTGCAAAGGACAAGGATGGAAGACACTTTTTTAAAGCACGTGCCCGCACACTTTTTTTTTTAAAGAAATAATGCCCGCACAGGACAGGACAGGATGCGTGAAGAAAGACGCGCATGCGCAGGCACAAAGAAGAGGAAAGTCCTTAAATAGGCTAAAAAGGAAAGTCTGATTAAAGAGAGAGCTAATGAAAACCTTGACTCCCTGACAGACAGCTTGCGGTTTCGTTAAATTAGCGCTGTTTTCTTTTCCTTTTTTTCCCATTCGGTCTTTAAAGCTTTCTCTGGTAGCCTGTCTAAATCTGTAATGAAAACAACCCTGTGTGTGTGTGTGTGTGTTTTGCCGGTATTACGACGCGATTAAATGAGCCACAGATGTCGCTTGTGAAATTTCTGTTTTTATGTTTGTTTTGCGCGCGCTCCTGACGGCGGCGGAACTCGCCGGTCGCACGCACCTATATTTCAGCGCGCGCATCCTTTTTACATTAATCCGTTTAGGTTGTCGCGCGCATCTCTCTCTCCACCTATCTCTCTTAATCTGTCTCCATCTCTCATCACTCTTTTTCATCTCTCTATATCTGTCTCTCTCCATCCCTCTCTATCTCCATCTCTTTTTCCGTCTTTCTTTCATTTTGTGCACACGCGTTTGTCTCTCTCTTTCCCCTTTTTGCGCGCGCACAAATCCATTCATTTAAATTTGAATTCAACGCATTTAATTACAACTTTATTACAGCTCTTTCTCGCTCAATTTTTTTTCTTACGCGTGCACGTCTCACTCAGTCTCTTTTTTTTTGTGCGCACGCGTCTCCCTCCCTCTCTCTCTCTCTCTTTCTCTCGGCGCGCGCAGACAGCTCTAATATCATTTTAATAAGGTCGGTAATAATCTCGGCGGAGGAGAAAACCAGCCCAGCGGGGCCTCACTCTCGCTTCCTCCCTCTCAGTTACACACACACACACACACACACACAGCCCACTCCTTAGCGCAGCCACGAGCTGACCCGCGAGCTCCCAAAGGAGTGTTTCTGCGCGCGAGCGCGGCCTGCTCGCACCTCATTGTGCAAGTCACGCCGTCTCTCCCGTGAGCTCAGCATGGCGAGAAATTCATCTGATTAAATTATCCCACAGGATCAAGAGCTTTATTATTATTATTATTATTATTATTATTACCTTGTAATTAAAATCTGACCCGGAAACCTGAGGGAGGAGGAAGGGTATGGGGGTGGCATGAAATAATGTGTTTATTGCTGCTGATTGTTCTCTCTCTCTCTCTCTCTCTTTGTGTGCGTGTGTGTGTGTGTGTGTGTGTGTGCTCACAGAGAACAGTGCAGAAGAATGCAAAGTATGTTTGTTTGGCCAGTAAAAACTGCCCAGTGGACAAAAGGAGACGAAACCGCTGTCAGTACTGCCGCTTCCAGAAATGTCTGAGTGTGGGCATGGTGAAGGAAGGTAAGCTCTCAAATGCGCGCTCGCACACGCACCCACGCGCACACAGAGAGACGCACGCGCAGTAGCTAGGCTATGTTTACATGCAATCCAATAAAAGTTTTAACAAACGCAATGAGATCTGCGATTGCATTGAGTTGAATACAAACCCACATTTGCTTTACTATTCTTGTGAGGATCCTGTAGTGACGTCATTATTAATGCAGCTCTTTAATACCATGCCAAGTTCATTAATAAAAAGGAAACTGTTTCTTATTTTACTAATTAACATAAAAGCTGTAGTTTTTTTTTTTTTGGGTTTAAGACCAACCGACAGTCAGATATTCCCTTTTCTGACATTTGGACATTTGGTCCAAGATATAAACACATGCAAGGTTAAACTGAAATTAAGGTAGTAGGAGGGGGCATGCATTTTTTGAGAGAGAATATGATTCAGTTCACAGTACTGATGTCATGGAAATTTGATGAAACTGATTTTATCAGAATGGCAGAATGGTGTCTGTACATAGCTTTTCTATTTGTCTCATTTGTAATTAGCGAATAACAGATTTATACAAATTAGTTACTGAATCAAATGCATAAAGATATATAAACCAAATAAAATTTAAAGAGCTTGAGGGGTTATAGATTTATCTTAAGTCACTTTATTGAAGTGCATTTAAATCAAAGTGAGATACATACATTTGCACAACATAGTGTGTTTCTTTGGAAAATCAAAAAAAACAAACAATAAAATCTAGAATAATCATGGAATGTTAGAAATAATGGTTCAAGAGCGTTATTTGGTTAATGGATAGCTGTGTTAGGAAGAACTGAAATTTTCGTTTGCTACATATTCTGCGGAACTCATATCCGGAGTGACGTACATTCTATCACATTAAACATCTGAGCACTTGAGGGTTAAGGGCTTTGTTCAAGACCATGGTCTGGTCTGCAATCCAATGCCTAAACCACTGAGCTACCCCAGCTTTACATTTCCATCAAATTTATAACACCAAAGATCAGCTTCCTTTGCTGTTTATACGAACTAAATGCGCTGCAGCTCTACAGTTTCTCCCTGCACACGTAAATCCTGTTAACAGTTTTCCGCTCAACTTGTTGACTATTTATCACAGCAATTATGGCCATGAGCCCGGTGCATATGACCCCTCGTGGACCCGTGGTTAGAGACAGGAATGGACAGGAGGATAATCTGCACGTAAATCACTTAAAACACCACATACACACACCCTTACACTGCGGGCGTCAGGGATACGGACTCTAATAAAGCGTTAGTGCTCAGCTCGTCCGGCCGGCACATGAATGAATTAAAAGATAATAGGAATGTTTATCAGTTACAGGATTTCCATCACACACTTCGCCTCAGCAATCAGGCTTGATCCGCTGCTGTAATGACACGGTCTACGGCGCAGGCATGTATAGGATGTGTGTAGATTGTGTTTATAATGGAACTTATGGGAACGTATGTCCGCTTCCTGCATTAGTAAGAGTATTGGTTTAAAGAACGCACACATATGTTCATGACTCTGCTGATTGGGGAAATTGAGTGTTTTGATATTTTGATAAGCACAATACTTGCAATATGCAAGTTGTTTTTAATGGTTGTTCACATCACATTCATGCAATATTCCATGCAATACATGTGAAAAGGACAGTGTTAAGGCTCAAAACGAAATTTTTAAATAATAAAGTAAATACAAATATATTCTTTTACCTATAATGTGTTAAAAGGACATAACTTGTGTAGTTCTTGACACATAATTGCAGATATCAATAAACTATCTACTCAAAGTTAAAAGCTCTGGTTTCCCCAGACTCTCAAATAGTTTGGAGTTTGTTTCACATTAGCAAGCTACAGCTTTTTTTTTTTCTTTAATCCAAATGAGAATTTCTTTCATCATGTATTTCTATATTGTATAAACGACATAATTATACTGTATATCATAGCAGTATTACTATAAATGTGATAAGTCCTACATTGATTTACATCTCAAATAAAGTTTTCTTGGTGGGTAACGATCGTATGTGATTCAGTGTGCTCTGTATGTGTTTGTGTGCATTTTCACAGTGGTGCGCACAGATAACCTGAAAGGTCGGAGAGGTCGTCTGCCATCGAAGCCGAAGAGTCCTCTGCAGCCCGAGCCGTCTCCCCCTTCGCCCCCTCTCAGCCTGCTCAACGCTCTCGTCCGCGCCTACTCCCAGTCCATCCCCCGAGAGCTCGACTACAGCCAGGTACCTACAGTACATCTGCCTGTGTAACACTGTATGGACCCTCGCCGTCTTTGTTTCTTTGAACCTGTCTGCTGTTTCTTTGTACCTCTTCCTGTCTCTGTCTCTTTCTTTTATGTGTCTGACAATTTCTGACGCCTTCTGCGTTTCTCTGACTTTTCTACTTTTCACTACTTTCACAATTCCTTCTCTATTTCGCTCTGTTTACCTCAGTCTCTGCCCACTCAACCTTTCTCTGTCTCGCCCACACCTATAATTCAGTTTAGTTTCCGTGGCGTGACAAATAATGATACTTCTGCACTTTCAAAACTTGGGAAGTATTAGAGAATATTGAAATATGAAAAACAGTGGTAATGAGACCCAAAATGCCGAATTAGTCTAACTGTCTTTAACACATCATCTTCGTCTCTGCTTCTAGTTCAGCGCAGTAGAGACAGGGACCTTAGCCGAAGCTCAGCAGATTCAGCTCTTCTATCGGATCCTCACCGGCTCCATGGAGGTGACGCGTCGCTGGGCTGAGCGGCTCCCCGGCTTCACTGAGCTCCACCATGATGACCAGAGTCTGCTCATAGACTCAGCCTTCCTTGAGCTCTTCGTACTCCGCTTGGCCAACAGGTAGGGGAATGGTTCATGGTTCTGTGGTTCAAATCAGGATTCATTTGGTGTGCAAAATTTGGTGTGGCATCTCATGGACTCTTATCATTCTAAAAACAGATCATTTATCCTGCCGCAGTATTTTCATATTACTTATTTGTATCTTATAATACGAGGGCCGTTCAAGTCAAACTGGGATGTTCAAGTCAAACCGGAAATTTCTCACGGATAAAGGTGTAAAACCGTGGTTTCAAACAGCGGTTTGAATGGTGCGGTTTGCACCATTCAAACCGCTGTAAAACCTTTAAATGGTGCAAACGCTGTAAAGAAGGCCGTACGTTCATGAATGACGATCCTCGTTCGAGGTAGTTCCTGTCAGCGAGTGGAATGCCTGATTGGAAGAGACACATTTGTCTGTGGGAACTGTACACACAATCATTCACAAATGCCTTTTTAGGAACTCTGAGTTATTGACACATCCCCCACACAATCCTGTGGTTTCCATTAAAGGAGTTCCTGGGAGGCCAGCGTTTCAAACGTGAAGCAGGCAGACATAGACACTGAGAAAACTTTTTACCAGCACTAGCGAAGCGCTGGGATATGTAGCAGATGATTATATAGCGATATAAAGAGAGTTTATCACTCTTTTAATTGTGTTCTGTTATTCTGAACAATCAAAAATCCAGGTTAGACTTGAACGCCCCTCATATACCGAGAGCTATAATATCGGATTGTGCTGGGAATTTTCCCGAATCTCCATGGTCTCTTTACTGAAACCTCCATGCTCTTGGTCTTTCACTGGTTTGGAGGTTGCTACGGTCACTAAGCTGACCACCCTCGGCATGTGCTTTGTTGAAGTTTATGGGATAGCAACCCTCTTTAACTCTCACACATATACGTAGCAACCCTCCCACGACACACTCACATATACGTCATGTTGCTGTCACGCGTTCCAGTCCTTCTTGTAACTTTTTTGTTTACGGATGCAGGATTTTAACACTAAACTTGATAAAAAAAAAATTTCATCTTTTTGCTGGCCATGACTCAGTGGCGTTCTGATTTCGTTATCAGGAAATGGATTTTTTTTTGCTCCGCATTTAGATAGCAATGCATCCAAACCTAATCTCTCTCTCTCTCTCTCTCTCTCTCTCTCTCTCTCTTTCATACTGATTCTTTCTCTAGGTCTCTTACTCTGTGTGTGTGTGTGTGTGTGTGTGTGTGTGTGTGTGTGTGTGTGTGAGGAAGCAGGTGCAGGGAGGGAGGCCAGTGGGTGGTGCCGTCACAGCCTCAGTAGGGGGCTTCTGACTCACCCGGGCCTACGTCACACATGCACTCGCACAACCAGCATGGACGAACTGTACATGAGGCCAAACGTGCATCTTTACATTCATGTCAACGACTCTAACACACACATATAGTGTTTTTACCACACATTCAGTCACCCTCATTCGCAGTGCCTCACACACCCTTGCAATCGTTGCATATGACGTAAAAGTAAAGAATGTGGTTTCAGGAACCTGCTGCTCCCTTTCTATAGAGCTATGCGACGTCTGTGTTCGTCACTGCAGTAATAGATATATACGTCGAGCGAGGATGTAACACAAATATGAACGCATTATTCGGATGGAACAAATAATAGGGTTGAAACAGAAACAAATACAGGTATTTTTAAAAGCAAGGGGAGTATTATTTATTTATTTATTTATTTGTTTACATACTTACGTATTTTTAAGAAAATTTCCAGAAGGTTTTACATATGACTAAAAATGCACTTTCATGTGTCATGCAGGACAGAGAGAATGTTCACCAATGCACCTGGTTATATGATGCATATACTGTACCAGCATATAGTACCAGTCAAAAGTTTTGACATAAGTTTAGGATGGATTTTCTTAATTCTAAACAATACTGTTTTGTTTAGATTTCCAAACTATGAAATAACACATACAGAATTAGGTGAAGCACCCCGATGAACCTGGCTCTCATGAAGATCATCCCAGGAAAACCAGACCAAAACATAGAGTTACCAGCACCTCAGATTAGAGCTGTTATGAAGAGCATAAGTAGAAGACACACTTCAGTATCAACTGTTCAGAGGAGATTATTGCATATCTTCAAATTCAAGTTTAAAGTTATTATTATGATATCATATCATCATATTATTATCATATGCACAGTAAAGAAAAATGCTCCCACCTGTTCAATGAAATTCTTCATTTGCTATCCCCCTAATGAATGCCGCTTAAAAAGTCGAAAATAAGCATAAAAATTGAATAAAAATAGTAAAAAATAAAACGAATATCAAAATATATATACATATCAATTTTGGAATTTAGATGCCTTCAGCATTGCTTTACAATGTAGAAAGGATTAAACATCACGAAACATCAGGAAAGACCAGTTGGTTGACAGTTGGTATATACAGGTCCTTCTCAATAAATTAGCATATTGTGATAAAGTTCATTATTTTCTGTAATGTACTGATAAACATTAG
>JAOTRS010000026.1:10687437-10703719 GCA_028565755.1 Dinotopterus cunningtoni
TCTAATGTTTATCAGTACATTACAGAAAATAATGAACTTTATCACAATATGCTAATTTTTTGAGAAGGACCTGTATAGTGTGCATTGTGTTCACTCCCTCATCTTTAGGAGCTCCCTGCTCAGAGTCAAAGTGGTTTACATTAGGCTTGAAGTTCGTTTGTATGTTGGGAAATGGAAACTTGATTTACAGCGAGGTGTGAACAAAAGTAATAACGCTGTGACTATATGTGACGTAACTGAGGCTGAGGAACTGTCAGAGAATGTATTCACATATCATCTGGACCTTGCTGGCATTTCTACCCCTTCTAACCGTAATTCTCACTCTCACTCTCACTCATCTTCTTTACCGCTTTATCCTGTATTCAGGGTGGCGGGGACCTGGAGCCTATCCCAGGAGGCTTAGGGCACGAGGCAGGGTACACCCTGGACAGGGTGCCAATCCATCGCAGGGCACACACACACATACACACTCACATACCCATTCACACACTACGGGCAATTTTGGAACGTCAATTAACCTTACCTACATGTCCTTGGACTGTGGGAGGAAACCGGAATACCCGGAGGAAACCCACCAAACACGGGGAGAACATGCAAACTCCATACACACAGAGATGGGAATCGAGCTTCTAATCGTAATTAAAAAAGAAAATTATTATTGCTTTATCCATCTTGCGTAGACAGTTACCAGACAGTAATTTATATTAATTCCTAGTAAAAACTAGTTTACATCAAAGCACATCAGAGTAGTTCTGGTGTACTTTGTAACCAAAGTGGCCTGTTGTTGAATTCTACCAAAAGAGGTTTAAAATACACAACTAATTCACACAACAATCTTTGTGCTCTATCGATATAAGTGAAAAAAAAAAAAAAAAAGGTTGAGCACAAGTGATGACTAGACACAATAGATTTGTGTTGTGTAGTCATTCGGGTGGTGACAATAGCACATGATCTAGTTGTAGGTGGTGCTGTTGTCGTGCCATTGCTCTTGGTTCTAAAAAAAAATAAAAGATTTTTTATTTGATTCAAGCCACTTGCAAACAGCAAATATGACAATTAGACAATTTAAACCAGGTAGCCCTGGTGTATGCTAAGGTTTTGTTTTGTGCATGCAGTTGAGAAGGCAGGTAAAAATTGTGGCACTTACACTACATTCTCAAGCAAACATCATTTTTTGGAATATAAAATGGGAATTTGGAGTAGGGATAAAGGAAAAGAAGTACGTTTAATTACGAGCAATTTCCCTTGTGTGTTTTTTTCCGAAAACTTCAGTCACATTTCAGTCACTACTGAAAGAGCGCTACAGATTCCTTCACCTCCATTAAAAAAATTGTCTAAAACAATTATTGGATTATCTAAGAAATAAAATGCACATTAGGGCTTATTACCTTATCTTTGATTAGTTTCTATAACATCTTACAGTACAGAAGATTTTAAAAGTATTAATAATAACACCACATGGCTTTCTTTAAACCACATATAGTTGCATATTTTGTTTTGGAAAGTCAGTGGGAAAATGTTACAGTAACTGTAAATAAATAAATTAGTTCCACCAGAGTCTCTTTTTGTCCTCTACCTTTAAAATGAACGGAACAAACAATTGCAGCAGTAAAAAAAAAAATACATGCAGCAGTGAAAAGCACTGAAACTGGAGACTCCTTCCATGAATGATATTAAGTAATCATCTCCTTACAGAAATCTTTACTATGTTAATTATTAGCTATTAATCATACATTTTATGGTAACACTATATATCTAATAAGTATTTTGTAGCATCTCCAGTAGAGATGTAGAAATCGATTCAGTGCGGTCTAGTGTTTCTTTTGTGTCACAATTCCTGTATACCCACACTGACACCAGAATCAGTTCTAATTTAATTGTTAAGGTGGCAAAACTTCGCTGTTCCACTATAATCCTACAGGTAGTACGATCTAAACTGTTCACACACTGGCAGGCAGCACAGCATCCCGTGTAGTTGGAGAGAATTATTTGCAAAGTTCTGATTGTAAGCTGAAGCAGAAGATTGTACAACAGATGACAAGATGCTGTGCCATGACCAGTGCCAGAGCTTAATGCAAAAATAAAATTGTATAAAATTTGTCCCTATACTCTAAAGGCAGATCAATGAGGTTGAAAAATGCTAGACTATTCTATATTCTATTATAGAGTTGTTGTTGTTGTTGTTTTTTTTTTTGCAAGTTGCATCCCTTGTCCTGTCCGGGGTTTTCTGTCCCGCTGTGTCGAAATGCATTTGCATTCCATAATTGTGTGCTAATGAAGAACAGTTCACAAGCAGAAGCCAGCACTCCACAGGAAAACAAGAGGAGGTTTTTCCTTCCTAAATTGCAGGGTTGCTAGTTAAGAGGTAGCGAAGTAGAGCAGTGAGAGGAGGACAGGAGAGGAAAGGAGTACAGGCGAGATCCTAGGGGCCATTCGGGTTAAATCTGGTTCGTCATTTTAGACGAAACCACACCGAGCAAAAAATAAATAAAATGAAATGAACAAACTCTCTCCATGGGTCGTATCCCACATCCGAAAGAGTGAGGGAGAGAGAGATGAAGGGGGTTGGAGGAGGAGAAAGAAATCTCAGGAATGTTTTAAAAGCTTTAATTACGAGATCTCGAACGTAATTAAGTCCCGTTCCGATCTTTGATGTAGTCTTCCCTACGCTGGCTTTCATTTGTGGCCATGGTAACTGCGTTAAAGACTTAAACCCGCTCCGGTCAGGGCTGCTCAGAGGAGATGAGACAGAGAGGGCGGGCGCGCTTGTGCGCGTCGGTGCTCGTATATAATCAGTCAGACAGACGTAACGGGAATAACGTTATCTTTTTTCTCTTTGAGAGGAAAAAAAAGTGGTGATTAATTAAAAGATAAAAGTGTCGTCGAATGAAGTTCAGCCATCAAACAGCACCTTGAAGGTGGAATAAATAACAACAGTTCGTGATCAGTCTCTAATCCCGCTCTCTCTCCCTCTCTCTCTCTCTCTCTCTTTCTGTGCCTCATCAGTGCCACCAAAGCATCGGAAAAAGTTTATTGCAATTGATTTGCAGCTCAGGGAATCGTCTCAGGACAAAAGAAATGCAAACCAAGCAAACAATACTTTCATGAGAACACACACACACACACACACATTTTGTACTTGCAGTTGTATTTAAATGGATTCACACTGGCATGAAAATTGTAGCTTGTTGTAGTTTGTTTGCCTACATCCCAAACCACAGACTACCACCCTAAACACTTAAAATAGTGCCCCACTATAGGTAGTGATAATTACTAAGTGGCACATTATTGCATCTAAGGGCTGTTGTTTTTTTTTGTTTGTTTTTTGTTTTTTCATAAAACCATATTTTACAATCGGACAATAAAACAGCTTGTCATGGTAGACAAAAACTGAAACGCATAAGAGCATTGAACTTATATCATTGGAAAGCACTGACACTGGAGACTCCTTCCATTAGATGTAGAACTGCAGGCATTTATGGATGTTTGAGATTTTTTTTCCTAATTATGAGCATATGAGTAGATATTAGACAGTTATAGAGACTGTATGCAAATTGTAATATAAGGAACAGATTCTATTGGCTCAGGTTTCTCAGTACAAACTTGTTTTTTTTAGGACCTTTAACTGTCTATTTATTTTCTTCATCTTCTAACATTTTTGATTACACTTCTCTCTGTGTCTCTATGTTTCTTTTCTAGCGATGCCTGCGAGCCTGAATAAATAACACTTCGCGATTGCACTAAGCCCTTCTCCTTTTCTCCCTCTCTCTGTCTTTCTTTGCTGCAGGTCGTTGTTGACGGAGGAGAAGTTTGTTTTCTGCACAGGCCTGGTGCTCCACAGGCTTCAGTGTCTGCGAGGTTTCGGAGAATGGCTCGACTCCATCAGAGATTTCAGCTCTCATCTTCAGAGTCTCAGCCTGGACTTGCCGGCGTTTTCTTGCCTGTCGGCCCTGGTGCTGCTCACAGGTAACACACACACACACACTCACACACACTCACAGTGAGCATAACCCCAAAAAAAGGGGGTCCTCTCATTTTTCTTTTTCCTCTCGACATCCCTCGCTCTCACATTCACACCTCTTTGTGTGGCCGGCGCTGATTATCTCAGGTGTGGGACAGGTGATGGCCGAGACTGGGTTTAGCCACACGGGAGGACTAATCCCCTTTTTAATCACAGCAAAAGAGAACGAGCGAGAGAGAGATCAAGATAGAGAGTGGAAAAGGGGTTGGTCTATTTTCTATAAGGACAGCTGGGGATTATTGATTATTGGGTGGCAAAGTTCACATAAACAGGTGTGTGTGTGTGTGTGTGTGTGTGTGTGTGTGTGTGTGTGTGTGTGTGTGTTGTGAGAACCAGCAGGTGTTTCAGGTATTATGCACATGCATGACTGACACAGATGCTACACAATAGGGTGAGCCAGGGCTTTATTTTAAAGGAGGAATGCTTTCCTACAAGGTTAAAAATCACTCCCTTTGTGTCTCCAGCACAAAAAGACGTGTTGATCTTTGTCTAATTGCATGCATGTAATTTGCACACAGATTCATTTTATATGTATAAGAGAAATAATCACAAACTGATGATGAGTTGATGTGCACAAAAAAAACGCACACTTTATAGGAGCTTATAAAGTGCTATCCATCTTAAGTGATTGATTTAAAAATAATAATTAGTGCGCTAAGTGTGTGTATGCGTGTGTGCCCTGCGATGGTTCGGCACCCTGTCCAGGGTGTACCCCGCCTTGTGCCCTTAGTCTCCTGGGATAGACTCCAGGGTCCCCGCTACCCTAAATACAGGATAAAGCGGTATAGAAGATGAGTGAGTGAGAATTAGTGCGCTAGCTAATTGACTAGATCATATGCCGGATTTTATTGTATTTATTTACATTTTACGTCGTAGCTTTTAGGGATGAGAATCTCCAGGCACCACCCGATATGATATTATCACGATACCTAAGTGCCCGTTCGATTTATATCGCGATTCTCTTAGTATCATGATTTTTTCTAAATGTATAAAAAATAATTATTAAATGTTTTTTTAGATTTGTTTACAATTCTAAACAAACTTTACAAATAATTAGCTCGTCCTAGACGGGATGCTGTGTGTGTGAACAGTTTAGAGCAAACCACCTGTAGGATAGATGAATTAAAAATCTAGTTTGTAAAAATTTCGATTTTGAAGTCAATGAGACAACACATGTATTACCACATAAAAGAATCTTGATAAGTAGCTGAATCAGTTTTTCAATCAGCTTGATCGTTGAGGTCCACCAGAGTAAGAGGCTAATGATTAAACACACAAAATTACAGTAGAATCATTGTTATTAATATTAATTTGAGGAGAAATAATAGCTGATAATCTATTTAATAAATTGCTGAAAGATAAGACACTCAAGAAAACAGACCTGCCTTTCCATGTGTTTCTTTAGTGTGTGTGTGTGTGGGGGGGGGGGGGGTATGTGTTGGCCTCCACGGGGCAGCACTTAGCTCTGTAGTGGAAGGAATCGAGCACTACTCAGTGGAGACCTGCTCTCCACCATTCCCCTTCTCTCTCTCTATCTCTCTCTCTATCTCTCTCTCTATCTCTCGCTCTCCATCCACTCGTCTACTCAAACTATCGACCCTCTAAAAGTGTCTGCGGTGAAAGAGAGCCATCGATCAGCCCCTAGAGAGCGGGAGAAAGAGGGAGCGAAAGTAGAACGAGGGACAAAGCAGCTGCTGAACACCCACGGCACGAGAATAAATAAAAGCAACAGACACACACACACACACACAGATCTTATGTTTACACCCAGGCTAATAAACCTTTAACAAACTACCTGATAGCTTAATTAGAAAAAGAATATTATTTAGATAATACAAATAGAGTAAACTGATAAAGGACAATTAAAATAACATTTATACCCAGCTAAACCTTTAATAATGTAATCAAAAAAGAAGAATAGGATTTTTAAATCCAGTTCATGCCACAATTATAACATTTGCTGAAATTGTTAAGAATTCAGCTACTTTTTGGTATATATAATTTGTTTAACAAAAATTAAGCCAAACAATTTGTAAAAAATACTAACTACCCCCACACCAACCAAATCCCCAGTTATTATTTGGCAGCAACAAATTGTAGTCATTGTTTATCTCTCTCTCACATCATTGTGGAGGAATTTTGGTCCATTCTTCTTTATTTTTCCAGTTCATTGAGGTTTTTGAACATTTGCTTATGAACAGCTTTCTCAAGGTCCCACCACAGCATTGGGTTGAGGTTCAGCCATTAAGATTTAGATTTACTGGTGTTCTTCAGATCATTGTCCTGATGATCAGTCCCCAATTTTGACCATAGGTGGTCTCATATGGCCCCACATTTGCTTCTAGAATACTCTTGGATCCAGAGGAGTTCACGGTCACCTCAATGACTGCATGGTGCCCAGGTCCTATGGCTGCAAGACAAAGCTCCCCCTCCTCCACCGTGCTTAACAGTGGTTATTAGATATTGCTGCTTAAATGTTGTTTGGTTTTCGCCAAACATGATGCTGATCATTAAAGCCAAACAACTCCACTTTTGTCTTATCTGTCCATAAGACATTCTGCAGTTTTTTGAACCTCAGTCATGCTTCTGTGTTCTGTTTAGACAGAAGAGGCTTTCTCCTGGCAACCCCACCAAACAAACTGTACTTGTTCAGTCTTCTTCTAATTGTGCTGCCATGGATTTTACCAGTTTCCATGTTCAGTGAGGCCTGGAGAGTCTGAGATGTAGTTCTTGGGTTTTTTTTGTATTTCTCTGAGCATTGCAAGGTCTGACTTTAGGGTGAATGTGGTGGGATCTCCTGGAAAGATTGTCTTAAATGCTTTCCAATTGTGAATAATCTTTGTAACTGTAGAAGTCTGAATTCCAAATTATTTGTAAATAGTTTTTTTTTTTTTTTTATCTTTTTTTTTTTTCAAACTATACAGAAAGAACCAAAAAAAAAACACAAAACCAAATTCTCCCCACCCCAACTGGAAATAGTTTTCTAACCACTGTTTTAACACACACTTGAATGCTTCAGACCAGCAAACTGCTAAAACTTCTGCTTTTAAAGATCAGTTAATCTGTTAATCTGATGATCAGCAGCACCTGGCTGCAATCCTGTGGAAACACACACAGGTTGTTATATACAGTTATGATAATATTTCAAAGTAGACAACGTTTTAAATATGCAGCTGATATGAACAACTTAAAGTGCTAACTTCAGCAACTTAAAGTGACTTAATTCCTTGTGTTCCTTGTTACTATGGCAACAGTGACACGAAAACGCCACTGCTCGCATAGGCGCTTCATTCAGACTTTTAGGAACATGCATGTATCTAGGGATTCTATTTGTAACAAATTGTTAGGGTGAATAGAAACAGTTTGTGATCTGCAATTCATTTGGATTGATGAAACATCCAGCGTGGAGTGAGAAGTGTGTGAAGTAGGCAGGCTCGAGGCTTGTTATTGACACACCAGTGCTAAAGTGATAAAGCAGGAGCTTCACACTAACTCAGTGAGACAGCAGCTAGGAGCAAGTGTGACATTTTGTTCCTTTTGTAACCCAGGCCCCACACACACACGCACACACACACAGAGGATATTCTCAGGTCTTTCCATTTGTACCTTCACCAGCCACATTAGCAACAGATAAGTATGAGGTGTGTGTGTTTATGGCAGGGGAGTGTTGAGGGAGGTGGATGGTAAGTCATGCACAAGACTGACATTAGGAAGCTGCCGGTGGTGTTGCGTTTACTAACTGCATTAGTATTGAGCTCTAATCAGATTTGGCTGTTGAGGAGCACCACATTATCTTACTAATTGCCCTGATTGTGTCCTGTGTTTATGGTAATACTATTAGAGAAATAATCATGTCAGCGCCTTTATTTCCTGAATCCGTGTACATAGTGATAATTTGTCCTTATCTTACGTAATGTTTGACACCTTTAAATATAATCTTACTGACCCAGTGTGTGTATTTTGCTTTAATAGCAGTTATTAAACGATTATTATTACAATTATTAATATGCAATTATATTAACAATATTTATCGAAAGACATCTTCTGTGTGTAGTGTGTAAAAGAATAAGTATAAATATTAGCAGTAGGAAATGTTGCCAAGCTAGTATTTGTTAAAGGATGGGCCATGTTTAGCGAGTAAATCTGGCCTACTTTAAGAGGAAGAGGTAATTTGACTGACATGGCAGTTAACCAACCACAGAGCTTTTCCTACATCTTATGCAAGCATGCCAGATCATCTCATTTACATATCACCATAAATAAAATAACCATTTTTAACGACAAGGCAGGATTTGCACTGTTGGTGCATGTGCAGTACTATGCGAAAGTCTTAAACCACTCCTCATTTCTTCATATCTTTCTTCCAAAGAGCCAGACTTTATTGTATTTTTTATAGATTTTTTGACTGTCATGTTTGGCAAGTTTTTGTCTCTCATTTTCAGTCCAGTCCCTGTACCTGAGCAGTTTCAGAGGAACGTTTTTTGTTTGTTAAGCCACACTATGACCTGTGAATCATTTAAGCATAAAAAACATCTAACTTAAGGCATGAACTAGTGAGAAACAGGTGCAGCTGATGACAGATGATCAGGCCGGTGGTTTGTACTTGTGATGCTGAATGAGAGGTTGAAAAAATGAGAGGGGAAATGAGGTTGCTGCTGAAGTCGTTACATCAACAACCAATTTTTTTTTGTTTGTATCATCAAACAGTTGTTCTCATTTCCTTAATTTAAGCTACATAATTTAATGAAATTTAATGTGAAGAAGTGTGGGATGGATGGATGGATGGATAGATAGATAGATAGATAGATAGATAGATACAATTGCATTCAGTAGAACATAAAACTTGGACAAATATACTTATTCTTTGTCTTTCTTTTTATCCTCAGATCAATGTCCTGGCCTCAAAGAGCCCAAGAAGGTGGAGGAGCTGCAGTCCAAGCTTGTCTGCTGCCTTCGAGACCACTTGAGCTCAGGCGGGGCCACAGGCGTGGCCGCAGCAGGCAAGGCCCCACCCCCAGTGGCTGCCGTTCTGGGCCTGAAGGCGGAGCTTAGGTCACAGCGTACTCAAGGCCTACAGAGGATCTTCTACCTGAAACTAGAGGACCTGGTCCCACCTCCACCTCTCATCGACAGATTTCTAGACACACTGCCCTATTAATACAGACACGCCGCCCCCAAAAGCTCACCCGGGCACGCCCACAGCCTGGGGAAACCCTACAGAGAACGGAGCCTGACGAGAGACTTCACTGAACTTAAATTTTCTCTCAAGAGACTTCAGACGTACACTCTTTTCCACCTCAGCCTCAGCAGTATGTCTGAAAGTGTTAGCGTGTGTATGTGTGTGTGTGGGTGTGTCTGGGAAAGACAGAAAGCAGAGCTGTGCTTTTTGGACTGTGGTTCTATGTGTGTGTGTGTGTGTGTGTGTGTGTGTGTGTGTGTGTGAAAGGGAAAGAAATTAATCGATAGATGAAAGGTTTTCAGTTCAGTCAAAATTTCAGTTCAGTCAAAAAGCAGGCCGTCTGCTCCACATACACCTACACACAGTTACACACGAGACACAAGGGACATATGAAAGGAGTGTGTGTGAGAGTGTATATATGCTTCTCTGTGGAACGCTTGAGGGAAACCCAATCAACAGACGTCCAGACAAAGTGCATTAAATTCTAACCATGGAATCACACTCCGAAAAACTGCATACAAGTGCAATTTACTAAGTGCTATTTAAAAAAAGGAGGGAAAAAAATTAGACAGAAGTGTAGGAAAGAAAACACAGGAGTATGTGTGTGCGTGTTCCATTTCTATTTCAACTCTAAATTATTTTACTACTACGACTCACCCTGTGAAGTAATGATATCAACCCAGGCAGATTTCTCACACACCAGTCTGCTCACTAACTCTTGCAACTCTTGAGCAAGTTCTACAGACTTGAAGTTATTGTAGAGTTTATTTTTTATCATTATTATTTTTTTTCTGGTTTTTTACAAACCAGGGAATTTTAGGGTTAGTAGTGTAGAGCTAAACAAGAGTGCAAGGGAGCATTTGGGCTGCAAGCACTTAAAAAAAGAAAGGAGTTAGGGATAGGGCACGGAAGGAGGGAATGATAGAGTGGGAAAAAGGGAGGGAGGTAGGGAGGGACGAAACATTCCGTGCTCATGCTCATTTTTATAAGTTTCTATTGTTAACACCGTCTATTAATACGGAGGACTGTGTTGCAAAAAAAAAAGTTTGTCTTTTATTTGTACAAAAACAAAAACAGATTATATGCATGGTTTTCTCTTTTTCTCGCCTTTCTTGCCTGTATTTATTTTGTTTGCGAAAGACGGCCAGCTCCTTAAAGGGCTCGGACACATTCACAGACTGGGCTTTTCCGCTAACATCACCCAAAAGGCAACCATTTGCGACAAATGGAGAATTATATAAATATATAAATATATATATACACAATACAAAACTAATATATTGAAGTGTTTTTATCCAATAGATTTTTTCAAATCTTGTGGTACAAGTTGTGTATTTTTTGTTTAGGGTTTTTTTTTTTTTTTTTCAAAGAAAAGACAAGATTACAAAAAATGTCTCTTTTCAATTTGTTTGGATTAATTTTTATTTTCTCTTTGGTTCACTGGAGGCTCTGTTCAGCACTTTGAAATTATAAAGAAAAAAATGATTATTTTTGTCTGAAAGCGTGTGAAGTTTTGTTGCTGCAAGTTCGCTGCGAGATCGAGGAAAGAACAATGTCTAAGGATGGAGGAGGCTGAATTATTTACGGTGTGACATAATATAATACAATATAACGTCATATATTTTCAAATTGGGTGAGATACAATGCTGCAAGAATGTCATAAAAGTGCAAATATTGAGTGATTTGCTTATGGAAAAAGTGAAATGATTGAGGACAGTAGAAATAGAAAATTTCTATTAGAAAAATAGTAGAATAATCAGTTTGTAAGTGATTAAAGACAGTAATTTTAACATCAAAGTCTTTGTATATATTCTGCACATATGGAATTAATTTAAAATTTAGTTCATGTAATTACTTATATAGTAGTTATGTAATATACTACGATAAATATTGTTATACATATACACATCTTTACACAAATCTGGGTATAAGTAGCAAGGGAAAAAATGATAATTTCTAGCATTTCTACAGCTTTTTCAGTTCTGTGCAAAAGTTTCTATCCCCCCTTATTTCTTCCTATTAGATTACATTTAATGATGTATGTAGATTAAATTAAAGAAATGTGAACAAATGTTTTTTTTATGTGACAGGCTGCATAGTGCCTAAAGATACAATTTAAAAATTGGTTGTTTATGTAACAACCTCAGCAGCAACCTCATTTCCCCTCTCATGTGTTCCAGCCACTCAGCATTCAGCATCACCAGTATACTAATCACCGGCCTGATCATCTGTCATCATCTGCACCTGTTTCTCACTGGTTTATGCCTAAAGTTAGATGTTTTTTTTATGCTTGAATAATTCATAGGTCACTGTGTGGCTTAACAAGCAAACAAACAAAAAGAGAATCCTCCGAAAATGCTCAGGTACAGGGACGGGAGTGAAAATGAAAGTCCTTTGGGTGCTTTTGCACAGTACTGTGTATCTAAAGGACAGCCTGTGTTTTTATATTCCATATTTGTAAAGGTTAATCTTATCCCTAGCAAGTTTAAAACAACATGGAAAATTACTAAACACAATATAGAAAGAAATTCCATTTAATGAGATGTGTATAGAATTCAAATGCATGAATTTTTTTAAGCAGCTTTTTAAGTTTATGCTACAACTTTTCACAATGTACATTTATAAAAGTGTATCCTTAGCACCAGGTAGCAAAGGAACCCTGGTTACAATCATTAAACCTACCTCCTTAGCTCAGGCCTTCCCTAACCCTTTGTGTGTAAGTGTGTGTATCGCTGCTGCTTGTTGTCCCCCGAGACCCCATTACACTGATAGGGTATGAGTGCGTTAAGTATCAGGGAGGGATGATGATTTTAGGGGGATACCATGAATGAGAGGGAGCAGATCAGGCCTCCAGGCCTCATTAAACCCTATCGATCGGCAGGGTGACATTTTAGAGGCGAATTACACACACACACACACACACACACACACACACATATATATATATATATATATATATACACGGCTGCTCATTCTCTCTCCACATCTCCTTCTTGCTCAGACTTAACATGTCAACAGCAAGTACACCACCCATGCACGCTCAAACACACACATGCAGTAGGTAAATGCATGCTTGCGCACACCCACTCAGTAAAATGTCATGGTCTCTTGTTTTTGTATATATGTGTGTGTGTGTGTGTGTGTGTGTGTGTGTGTGTGTGTGTTTGTGTTCTGTACCTTTGAATTATAAACAACTCTCTAATTGTAATTACAAGGATGCAAGTGAACTGTGTTTTACAGCCTTTATACTGTACATGCACACTAATGTTTTTTAGGTTGGGTGTAAATTAATATAACAAAATATATCACATGAATGAATGGACAACCAGAGCAAAAGCATAATCTGATGCAAATAAGATTAAATACAGCACAAAAAAAAATGATATACTACTATCAACCGGAAATAAGCACCACACTTATGTCACCTGATCCAGAATTTCTTTCTATTACATTTTATTTGCATAAGTTAAAAAAAAAATGCATAAATGTAGTAAAAATCCATCTATATGATTATAGAAACACAAGTAAACAATTATTAATCTTTTTACCAGGCATTGTTTACTCGTTTTAAGTTTGTCAGGTTATTTTGCAATTTTGACACATTTGTCTCTGAAAAGAAACAAAATGATGAGAAGTCAAAAGAAAAATGTAAGCTTGAAATTAGTACGTCTTGAAATATGTTTCATAATCTTATACAGTATTTGTAGTATTTTTTTATTGAAAATGCTCAATTTATATTATATTATTTTGTTGTAAATATGCTATGTTTGTAAGTAATACACATACACACACACACACATATACAGTATATGGAAGAAACCTGGAGTACCAGGACAGAACCCACGAAACATGAGGAGAACATGCAAACTCCATGCACACAGACCTGAGACGGGTGTTTTTTTGTGAGTTCCGTCCGAGTACTCCGGTTTCCTCCCACAGTCCCAAAACATGCAGATTAGGCTAACTACCATTTCTAAATTGCCCGTAGTGTGTGTTGTGTGTGTGTGTGTGTGTGTGTGCGCATGTGACCCTATATACAGGATAACACAGTACAAAAGAAGAATAAATGAATTAATGAATATTTAGAGCACCGCGGCTGCACTACAACTATAAATGCTCTGCTAGCAAAAATTCATAGCACTGCAACAGCGCTAACAAAAACTCTGAAATAATCAGGGAATGTAGCATTGTGCAAGCTGACTCATTTCTATACAGCTACTGTACTGTACAGTTTCCAAAAACATGCATGAATATACAGTATATGCAATGAGTCTTTAAATTTAGCACCTGACGGCTATTGCCCAAGCTAGCAAACTGGATGCTAGTTATCAGTCAAAACTGCAACGATCATGTGACGAGATTCCTTTACAGGACACTGTGTGTGTGTGTGTGTGTGAAACATTTTGACAAATATAACAGCAGTGATGAAAAAATACTCATCACTGCTGTTATATTTGTCAAAATATCATACATTGGCTTATATCCAACTCTTTGCCTTCTATATTGAAGGGTTTTCTGTATTTTAAAAATACAGTCATTTTAATAGAAGTACCTATCCCCTTGCTTATTATCAGGGAAAGTTCATATCACACATTAGAATGTGGGGGCAAAAGAGTGATCGGTGTGACTTTAACTGTGGCATGGTTGTTGTTACGAGATAGGCAGGTTTGAGTACTAGCGGATACTGCTAAGGTTGTCACCTTTGTCTTACTAAGCTCCTTAACGCAACACACTGACCAACAGGAAAACGTTTTTCAAGAATCAGGCCTTTTTTTCTATTTATTGTTTCTTGCCAAGCAGGTATGGATAGCTTGTGTGACAGTTCGCCATATAAATGTGTGAAATATAGCTCAGTGGCACCAAGGCGTCATGTTTAGCACTGTGGCCTTGCACCTCGAGGGTTCGATTCCCGCCTAAGGTGTGTGTGTGAGATTTCACAGACGTTTATATTAAACCCAAAAAGCATACATGGAGTCAGAAATGCTGTGTCGATGACAGAGGTCTGGGTTTTTTGAATGATGGTACTTACTGACCTAGTGATCCAGCAAGAGGATGCATTTCTGATAGAGACTATAAAGCCCCCCTGAAAGTCACTCTGGTTAAATGGGTCTGCCAAATGGTGTAAATGTAAATCTAGCTCAGAGCAGAATACTCAAACTGAAAGGTTACATTTACTTATATACACTCAGCCATCACTCATAACATCAACATCACTGCCAGGTGAACTAAACAACAATGATCCCCAACTATACACCAGTAAGCTGGTGACAGGATCATGGATCATCACCCACGGATTACCCATGCCCACAGGGACCAAATGCAAGTCCACCAAAATGATAGAAAGGTGCCAGAACCCCTAGTGCACCACAGCCTGCTGCGAATGCGACCCAGCACGCAAATGTCCCAAGGCCGCCAATCCAGCCTCCAAATCCCCTAGGTCCCAATCTGATTGAGCACCCATGAGAAGCACCGGACAAATATGTCCTTCCACGGAGTGCGCACCCCACAACCCACAGCACCTAAACGATCCGCAGACAACATTCTGGTACCAAATAGCATAGCACACCACAGAGGCCCTGTGGAGCAAAAAGGGGCCAGAGCTGACCCACCGGCACAAAGGGAACCCATAAAATTAGGTGGTTTTAAAATAAATTTTTATTTATTTTAATTTTAACACTGATTGGTGTAAACACTCCTTACAACTTTAATAAGCAGAAAAGCATCTTAGAATGTACACCAGATTAATCCTTGATGTGGAGCCACAACAGCAAATGGCTACATCATGTTTCACTTTTGTCAGACAAGAACAGGAAGCGGTCAGTTGACGATGTAAATATTTGGCACACAAAATAGATGCCAAATTGGATAATTGCACGAATCAGCAAGTGCCAGGGTTCTTGTCATAATGGCTGCAAAATTTGGTGTGTTTTTTTTTGTGTGTGTATCAAAATTTAGTCAAATTTTGCCGATCTTGTTGACATTACCATAGATAGATGGATCTCCATTTAAAAATACTGGACATTCTTTTGTAACTACAGAAGAGTGAAGAAGTCAACATGTATTATGTAAGTCTGATCTTGACTTAAAAAAAATATCAAGTACAAAGATGAATGATCCAGTCTGGTTTAACCTAGAAGAGGATGGCTTCTGTTGCTCCTCACAGGGTTTCTTGTTCTTGATGTTTTTGTTCTACAACGTTCACTTGCTAATTAAGGATCTTTATCAATATGTGAATCCTTCAAAAACCTTTTTTTATTATTTTTTTTTTTATTTGCCTATTTACAACTTGAATTTATAACATTACTAAACATTGGCCAATGTTAGTTCTGTTGCTTCCTGGTGATCATGCAATCATTTGTAATGCTTATTAATATTATGATGAGCATTTCTATGTATATGTCTTCTCCCAATATATTATGATATGGAGCAGTAAGGAGTCGTACAGCCGTACAGACAGAGGCAGGTGGAGAGCGGCTTGGTGAAGCTGTCAGTCAGGGAGCAGGCAGATCGATCCGGAGTGACAGGTAGCAGATCCCCCTGGAGTCTTCATTACAGCCTTCTATTAGAGCAAGAGGGGAGGGGTTTGACTGTGTGTGTGTGTGTGTGTGTGTGTGTGTGTGTGCGTGCACTGAGCGGCTCATGCAATATTGATCAGCTGTTAGTGAGTTTGTTGAGAGGGATCAACAGGGCCGGACTCACGCTGTGACGAGTGGCAGCAGAGCTTTAACACAAGAATGAGCCTCAGCACCCCCTGCAAATGCTCCAAACATGTACACACACACACAATATATATATATTCCCATTTATTGCGGAAAAAAAGCTGCCCAAACCTACCTGGCTCCTTGTGAAAAAATAATTGCCCCTAAACCTACTTATTATAACTTTTTGTGCCACCCTTAGAGGCAACGACTGCAATCAAACATTTGCAATAACTTGCAACGGGTTTTTCACATTTCACACTATGGAGGAATTTTGGGCCACTCTTATATTCAGAATTATATTCAGAATTGTAATTCAGCCACATTGGAGGGTTGAACCAGTTTAAGTGGAAAAAATATGGCAAAAAAAAAACAGGAAGTGGC